>PITA01002050.1:0-172857 GCA_004023965.1 Spilogale gracilis
TATGCCTCCATCAGAGAGGATGAATATCCAACTTTTGTAGCAACATGGACTGGACTGGAAGAGATTATGCTGAGTGAAATAAGCCAAGTAGAGAAAGTCAAGTATCACATGGTTTCACTTACTTGTGGTGCATGAGGGGTAACCTGGAGGACAGTGGGAGAAGGAAAGTAAATGGGAAGCAGGGTAATCCAGGGAGAAAAATGAAACAACAGAGACTTTGGACACAGAAACAAACTGAGGGACTTGGAGGGATGGGGGTGGAGAGATGGGAGAGCCTGGTGGTGGGTACTGGGGGCACCTATTGCGTGGAGCACTGGATGTGGGGAATGGGGAATGAATCTTGGAACACTGGAAAAAAAATTAACAATAAAAAAAAGGGAAATACTTGTTATGCTAGAGATAGTGTAGTAAATGTCAGTGAGAATGACAGCTAAGTATATTTCCTTCATTTTACTAAAGGTGATGATTTTATGTAAATTTAGTCAGTAGTATGTAATTCAGAGTCATCATCTAAATACTAAATGCCTAATACTTGAGAAGACATCTCTAAAAAATACAGACATTTTCCTCCATTGATAAATTTATATTATCCCACCTATCAAAATTTTCAGTGCCTTCTTAATTTAAGTCCATATTTAAAATTTTCTAATTGTCTCCAATGTGTCCTTTAGAGCTGGCTTGTAATATATACAGTTATAAATATAGATTATATACAGATAGATATTTTATAGATATCTGTATATCTGTGTGTGTATGTGTTGTGTGTGTGTGTGTGTGTGTGCATGTGTATATATGTGATGCAACTCATGGGATTGGTTTATGGAAAAGTGGGGGCTGGCAAGATTGAAATCTAAAGGACAGGTTGCTACACAAGAAACTCTTGGGCAGGAGCTTCCTCCTCAAGAAAACTTCAGTTTTGCTTTTCAGGCCTTTCAGCTGATTGGCTGAAGCCCATGCACACTATTAAGGACAGTCTCTTTTCCATAAAGTCAAGTGATTGTGGATATTAACCACATCCATAAAATACCTTCACAGCAACACTTAGGTCAGTGTTTAGTTGAAAACTAGGTACTGCAGAACCTAGCCAAGCTGACACATGAAACTCTAGCCATCATGGGGTTGTTTAGCTTATTCCTCTAGCCCTGTGCTGTCCTGTACAGCAGCCACTAGCTATTGAACCCTCCAAATGTCGTTAGTGTGAATTGAGGTGTGCCCTAGTGTAAAATCCACACCAAAGTTGGAAGACATGGTACAAATAAAAAGAATATAAATTATTACATTAATTTTTATTATTGATTATCATTAATTATTCTTATTATCAATTATATGTTGAAATAGTAGTTTATATATGTTGAGTTAGATAAAATGTATGTAAAATGTATTACTAAAACTAATTTTACTGTTCATTTCACTTTTTTAAAGTCTGCTTGCTTACTAGAAAAACTTAGACAATGGATGTGACAACATTTATTTCTTTTGAGTAGCTCTGCTCCAGCCTCTGTATTTTCTGTAATTGAGAAATTAGACTGTAAAGATTTTAGTAGATTAAAGTTGAACCTTCCCAGCAAGATGACATTGTAGTGATACTTCATATGACAGTAGAAAGTATTATCTTGTGTTCTATTAGTGATTTAGAGTTTGGATCAAGGAGATGACTTTCTGATTTTTCCACGATAAAATTATATATTTTTTTCTCCTTGTGATCAGAAAGTAATCTTCATTGTGTTACTTTTCCATAGTAAGAATGTCTGGTTTCTCATCAACAATTCACCAAATGGTTTCAATAGCAATTAATGATCCTTACTTGAAGAAATTATTTCATCAGCGATTGCAAAAAGTTGACGTCCACTTGTTTCATTCCTTATACATAATTAATTATCATTATTCTATAACATTTTCCTGTTTGACTCAGGGCATCTGGTGGCTATGAATGCTCATTGGGAAGGTAGGATAGATTAGCTCTTTCCTTTAATAACTGATTTTCAAAGTAAAGAATTGATTTAATAGCTGTCATAAATGATGACAGATTACTTTTCTATTGGTTTCTCTTTCTTGAATATCATTATAAACTCATGAGCTTGTTGAATATCTTTCAATCAGCTTCAATCATTATTCTTTTTGATGCTTGAATTTTCATAGCTTGGACTGTGGGAGCCCCTTCAATATGGCTCCAGTGTCCTTTTGACACAATCTCATCAATCCTGGAAAGCTTTCTTACTTTCTGACACAGTAATATATCCCAGACTTACCTTGTAGCTTCTTGCTCAGATCTTAAATCAGTCATTGCTCCAAGGAACTCTGGCTTTTTGTATTAGGAAAAGAACTTAGAGAGCAAGATCTTATGCTTAGAGTCACAACTTTTCTTTATTTACTTGTAATCCTATCTGAATTTCATTGTCATAAACTTAGGGGTAAAAAAATGGAATTTTATTTTCCTATAAGCAACCTAATTTCCAATGATGTCAGAAAACTGAAGCTTGCCAGTCAAAACAAACTTAGTACTTTTCGGATTCTTCTTAGCTTTAATTGGGTTAAAATTCAGTCAAATTTAGGCCTGTCTCCTTCCTCTCAATCCTTTCCTTTTTTCCAAAGACAGTACAGACTTGGGCTTTAGGGTGGAAGGAATGTTTTATGCTGTACTAGTACCCCAAAGTGGTGTCTTATTCACTTATGGGATGCCAGTTCTTGCAAAACATAAGATGCCCTTTTTTCAGTGCCCTCCCCCCACATAACTAAAATGTCCATGTTCTATCTGTTCCTTGGTCATCGTGTCTTTGTAGACCACTCCATGTCCTCTGTCTCCCAACTGCTTGGAATTTCTCAGTCTAATGATGCATTCACAATGAATGCCAACACCTCCTGGGATGTAAAAAAATTTAGGATATTCTCTTCCTTAACTCTGTGGCTCTGAACGATTCAAGAAATTTTCTTCTCATTCCTCACCACACATTTCTACTTTAATGCTGTCTTCTCTTTGAATTGCTTTGTTTCCTACCCAAGCCAATAAATACCACTAATATTGATGTAGAGTGCCAAAGGAAATGTAAGGAAAGACAGTCTTATGTTATTGTTTCCAAGTTTTCTTTTGCTGTTCATTCCTCTAGACACATTTACTCTTCCCTATGTTCACTCCTACCTTTTCCTACCTCCAACATTTTGCTCAGGTATTCTTTTTGCATAAGTGACCTTCCCCACCCTCTGACAGTCTAGGCATATTCAGATCCACCCATTCCCCAAGGCCCATACAAACCTAAAAATATCCCTTTCTTCTTCTAATTATATTTCATCCCACCTTTCTTGTGGGATTTATTATTATATTCATTATTCATTCTACAGACCTACACTAAGAAGCTACTCACCAACGTTTATGTTCTTTTATCTGAACTAGATTATAAATTCTTTGGAAGGATAATCAGTTCCTCATTGTATTTCCATATTCAGTAAACATTTCTGAAGGAATGAATGAAGGAAGGACTGAATGAGTAAGCGTATGAATTGCTAACCCCCAGATTGCAGGAACTTTCTCTCCTTCCCAGTGCTAGGGCCAGGATACTTAGTTCTTGGCTTTCTGCATTTCTCTTGCAAACTTACTGTCATCTTTACCTATTTGCTCTTTGCTTTCCTTTCTAATGGGAAGAGATCCATTTTTAATCTCAGACAAGGCTGTCCCCTCATCTCCTGTCTAGAAGCTATCTCTTAATTTCTCTGGGATCTTAACTGAGCAATAATCTCCCTTCTTCTGTCTTTAGCTGTTCTATTGGCTCCTTCTACTCAGCATATAAACAGGATAAGTGTTTCAAATCTTGAAAACCCCCTTCCCTTCTTGCTGTGTGCTCTTACCTCCTCTCCATTGTTACTTCCTGTTACTTGTACCCCTAAAGCGCTGTTCCAGCTGTATTGAAATATCTGACCCCTTTTTGGTTCACTTCTTCTTCTTGCTTTTATATGATCCTCTCATTCTTTGCCTCCAAGTCTCAACTAAAGCATTTCCTTTGGGAAGCCTTCTAAGACTCCTACAGAAGACCTGGTCATTCTTCCCTTCTATAATTTCATCTAGTATCAGATGTATTGTAATTATCTGTTGGCAGATCTGCCTCCCCCAAGCGTTTGTGGGGTCCTTGTGGACAGGTTCAAGATCCTATTACTAATATGTGTAACCCCAGCGGCTGCTATAGGAGGTTCTAAAAAGCTTTAATTGAATAGACAAATGAATGAATAAATGAGACTGACTATCTCATTATCTATAGCTGCTGCACCATGCCCAGGAAAAACCCTACGATAGTCTGGGCCAATGGGCGTGTTCTTCTTGTGGCAGCCCTGGCGGGGACAGCATGACCTTGGCAAGGCTGTGTCATGTATTGAATAGGAAATCAACTACCTTTCCTGTTTACGTAGTATGCTGGCCAAAGGAAAGATGGCTGTGTGTGGTGAAGGCAGCAAATGAAAAGACCTTCTGTGCAAGGAATGCTCCTCTGTTACATTTCATTTCACAGGAGGTACCTCCTTGGAATGTAAGCCCTAATTCAAGGAGGGTTAAAACAGATCTTGCTCACAAGGGCAGAGACGAGTAGATGGTTGTGAAAATCTTTATTCCAGTGTCAGAACCTTTTGCTAAAACAGACAGGAAAAAGAAAACACCTCATGATTATCCATCTTGGCTACAAATTCTTTCTACCATTCTTTGGAAATAAGGATAGGGAAAAAGTTTTTAAAATTATCTAGCAAAACCCATTCATTTTGCCCACCCAAATTCAGTTTTAAAGATGAAGAATCGAAGTACAGAGTAGTGGGAAGTAACCTGTCGAAGGTCTCATAGCCAGTAATTGGAAAAACTGGGACTTGAGCTCAGGTTTCCTGATATTTCACCCAATATGTTGCAACTTCATTATGCTAAGTATATGCATACATAGAAGAAGTACATGAAGAGGGAAAGGGATGATGGCAACTGCTGGAATGTATTATGGTACTGTAAAATAGTTTAATGGCTTGAATATGTTTCCAGATATTACTGCATTTGTCATTTCCTTACATTGATCTATGTGACCTGGTATCAATCTTTCCTGGCATTGAAAATATTTTAGTTGAAAATAACTATTTCATATGTTGGGTTTTGAGCTACAAAATGCATGGTTCCACTTTTGGAAGAATTGTGGAGATTAGTGACAGAATTAACAAGAGTCACAGTGTTTAGTAATGAATCTGCCAAATTACATTCATGTAGCTGTTAAGAACAGTGATGGGTCTGAAATTTTACCATACTTGTGGTCTCATGAGTTAGCTCTATGATTGGTGACAGAAGATATGAAACTCATGGGTTAGGATCAAAGTGATGAAGTTTTAGAATATTGGTGAGGTTTGATGGTGTGAGATCTGGAGTCAACAGCCAAGAAAGAATTCTTAAGATGTCTCTGATGCAAAAAAAGGTGATTTTTTTAAAGCATTGGTTTGCAGAAAGAACTGCTTTGAGTTTGTGAGGTGTGGTGACTATATACTTGGGAACTGGGGAGATGAGGACAAGGGGTGTCCAAAAAGACTGTCAAATGCTAAAGAAGACTCTCTGGATAATGGAGACCTGGTTATTGTCAAGCCAAGGCTGCTTTTTCCTCTAATGAGGCACTAACATGAAGACAGTTGGGAGTTTCTTGGAGGAATGTTACATTCCTCCTATCACATGTCCTTGTCAGTGGGCTTCAGGTTTAGAAGAAATTCAATTATATTTACATTTCCTTCCACCTCAGACTCTTTCAATTTTATGGAGGGGAGGTTGATGTTAAGGCTTCAGGAAACTGAGTTATGGGTCTCTGGAAGTTAGGCTATTGATAAGAAAGCTTCTTCCTTATAAATCCACTAGGACATTTGTAAACTGAGGGAGACTCCGGTCCAGCAGGACTGGGATCCCTATCAGTTAACCATTTGTTTTTCTTTTAGGGCAGCCAGAAGTGCCTCAGGAATGTCACATATATACATGGTGGGCGTGAGGGGGACTGTAGGATGCCAATATCTGCTTTGTCCTCAACTAGTGTTCTGCTCCCTCATCAAAAAGACTTGATCACTCATGACGATAGCAGTGGCCAGAGTATCAGCATTGGCACTGGTTTCCTCAACCCCAGTTCCCACAGGTGGAGGCCACAGAGAAGACCAGGTGACCTCTGCCCTCACAGTGGGCTGGTGTGATAGAGGAGGAACCTGAAGCCTGGGAAGTTTAAATCTTCTTTAATAGGCAGTAAGGCTCCCTGCTCTTTCTCTAGAGGGAGACACTATATCTTCCAAGGCTGTCTTCTACACAAACATAAACAGATATCCTTCAAAGGTAATCTGAAGCAAAGATAGTACTCAGCTCAAAAGACATTCTGGAACAAAAAGGACACAGAGAATATTGTCTCCCACTAATATCAACCCTTCGTCTCTATACAGCCTTGGCTTCTGGTGAATTTTCCTGTGAGTGTGCCTCTCCATCAACTACTCTGACTAATCTGAGCGACACAGGCTGGGACCAAGTTTGTCAAGTCGATGTATAAAGCATTTCCTTCAGGCTACTATCATCAGGACTTCAAGCCCTGGAATGAGGACATCCTATTCCACTAAGTGCCTCCAAGGTCTCAGACCCACCTGGATTTACAAATCCTATAAACCACCCCTATCTACTGGTGAAAGTTGGATGGTTTCTCATTAAATTTTTTGGCCTGAGGCATTCATCCAGGTACAGTAGAATGTATTAGTGATTGGGTAGGTTCCATCTTGGCCTGTAAGGAGGAAGGAAGTCTAGGACAATTCTGTTATTCACGCCAACTCTGGCCTACAAATTCAGACTTAACCAAATGCCTTCCAGCAGTGAAGTGGTATCATTGATCAGTTCGGCTTAAGTCAGGGGAATTTTTTGTTGTCTTGTGTAATTTAAAGATCCCCATTGTAAGGGCAAACTGTCTTGAGGGTGCCCATAAACAGCAAATCAGTTCTCCCTCTGAGAATGTTCCCTGAGAAACTAAAAGTAGCCTTATTTTGGAGAGATCTCCACAGTTGTCTGAAGGTTACACACAATCTAGAGGTGATGTTTCCTTAAACACTTTCAGGTCTCTTTTGATCATCTCTGAGGTATAAAACATTGTGTTACAGTGAGGAAGGGAAGTTTTTGCCTGGCTTCCACAAAGAAGCACAATATTGGGGAAGTAAACATTGTTTACAATCACTGGGGCCCACCAAGCGGGACTGACTTCAGTCAGAGGTATAGGTTGACAGGGCCTTCTGGCCAGTTAAGGTCCCAAGTATACTTGTATACTTACAGTAACTGAGTACAAACCTGCTTTTAGAGGAACTGCCTGGGGGAGTTCAGCCTGGCCTATTTGTCCATGGCGTCACCTATGAGGCATTTATCCAACCCATCAAATTATTGGATATTGGCTATGGTAGTGGAAGTGATAAAGGGATCTGAAGGTACCAGAAGGTATTTTGCATGGAAAGTGCAGAAGCTGGAGCCTTCCTCTGCTCCTTCTGAGATTTCTTAGTGAGGTGAAAGGAACTAAAGGGCAGAATCATCTGGTGGGGAATGGTGGACCCATCAGCTAGTTAAATTTAAAATGCCTGCAACAGGGGATGCCTGGGTAACTCAGAGGGTTGAGCCTCTGCCTTCGGCTCAAGTCATGATCTCAGGGTCCTGGGATCGAGTCCCGTGTTGGGCTCTCTGCTCAGTGGGGAGCCTGCTTCCCCATCTCTCTCTTTGCCTATTTGTGATCTCTCTCTCTGTCAAATAAATAAATAAAATCTTTAAAAAAATAAAATAAAGAAATAAAATGGCTGCAACAGTCCAGGTGAGCTGCACTAGGGCATTTTCTTCCTAAGGCAGCTGGAGTGGTTCTGAAAGATAGAATTCATTAATGTTCCTCCTTCTCCTGTACCTACCAAAGGTCTAATGTGTTCCTTTCCCTGGGGCGAGGGTTGTGGTTATCCTTCCATTGCCAAAAAATTACTATGCCTCATTCCAGTAGGAACAATTCCAGAAATTTACTTTATTTTGAATCTTTCTTTCCTCACCCTTAGAACTTTCATCTAGAGGGTTTTGATGCAAGAAGGTAAAGAGTTACAAAACTACACAAGATTCTTTATATCCATTCCTTTGGCTTGCTTGCACAACTTGGCAAGCAGTGTGCTCAATCAAGTGGCCAGTATCCTTATGATCTAGAATCATATCAAATCCACAGGAGAATCAAATGGTGACACCAGAATTAAGTTTGAAACTGAGGCCCATTTGTCTGGCTACCACCAAGAGGACATACCAACCAGGTTGGCCTGAGGTTGCCATTAAGGGAAAGAAAGAATTTGTCAATGTTTAGGAATGTTCTGGAGTTTTCAAGATAGATCTACATAACATTCTACCCCTTTCTTCCTAATTATTACCCAGAAAATGTCTGAGAGAATATTATTGCTTTCTGGGAACAGCTACATTTAGTGAACAAATTCTCTTGCTAAAGTGTATGGACCAGGAGATGAGACAGGTAGTCATAAATCTTTTGGAATTGTTTTTTGAGAAGGCCATTCCAACACTCCACAATATAGAATGTCTACAGGTGGCAGAGAGTGAAAGGCCCATCAAATACCTTGACAACGAGCCCTTGAGTATTTTTTTGCAGTAAAAGTCATATATTTTCAGACTCTGAAAAATTGAAAACATGGGATGCCTAGGTGGCTCAGTCAGTTAAGCACCTGCCTTCAGCTCAGGTTATGATCCCAGGATCCTGGGATCAAGTCTTGCATCAGGCTCCTTGTTCAACAGGGAGCCTGTTTCTCCCTCTGCCTGCTGCTCCCCCTGCTTGTGCTCATGCTTGTGTGTGCGCTCTCTCTCTCTCTCTCTCTCTCTCTCTCTCTGTCTGATAAATAAATAAATAAATAAATAAATAAATAAATAAACAAACAAATAAATAAATAAAATAGAATCTTGAAAAAAAAACAAGCAAACAAATAAAAATTGGAAAACCTGACACAGATTCTTTTGACAGGTCACAGTGGTGTGACCAGAGTTGGCTGATGGGATTGGAATAGTAACACAGAAATCTGTAAAAGTGTCAGCAGTGGGGAGGAATCACTAAGACCCCCAAGAAGGAATAAAAGGTACAATATAGTCAGTCTACAAGGAGCAGATGGAGTCCATGTGTATATGGTGTGGCCTCCTTCACCTTGATAAACAGGTAAACCTTTGACAAGGGTCACCACTCTAGCATGCAATAGTAGCCAGGGCTTCAGAAAAAGTATTCTTTTTGTTCACTCAATGATGATGGATGTGTTGCCATATCTAGTAAGAACATGGATCTCAACAGAAGTAGTAACAGTCTGAGTGGTGCAGACTCCACCAGGAGCTTGATTCTAGTTAATCTCATAAAGAAAGAAGCTCTTACTGTGGGTTTCTTCATGAATGACCCAGATGACTGACCAATAGCTAGGTCATTGGCAATAGCCCAAGAATGAACAAAAATAAAACAGGTTCATCAAAGGGAATAGTGATCAAAAGTATAAGAACAGCCTTGAGTCTTGCCCATTGAAGATAGTGACCATGCCACTTCTGGTTCTGCATCGATGGCATTGAGATTGAAATATCACAGCAGCACAGGGAACACCATTTGGTTTTAGTTAGCTGAGCCATCAGTGAACCAGGCCCAGTCATTTAGGGGAAACTCTGATCATTGAAGATTCCATTGACCTAGTGGCTTTTGCAGTATAATGGGAAATAAAATTTCCCCAGAAGGATAGTTGCCATTTCTTCATGTGAAGCCAAATCCTGCCTGGGCCAGGCTGGCTGAATTCTTGAATATGCCATTTCCATTTGACAAGGGAGGTTTGTTGTGCCCTTCATACTTTACTAGTTGTTGAGTCTGAATCAGCCCACCCCAGAATGGGATTATCAGTCTGGAGAGTTTTAAGGACTCCATAGGGCAGGTGTTCAGTGTCAACAAAAGCTAGTAGCAAGCTAATAGCTGCTTTTCAAATAGGATGTAGCCAGTAGCCTTGTCAGGAAAATGATGAGTTCAGAACTGCAGGGGTGTTTCTAGGTGGAGGCTTCTAGTAGGCAAAATGATCAGTCACAGAGACCTGTAGCTCAGAGGGGCCATTAAGGTCATTTAGCCCTTCTTGGGATGGGCTCAAGAGATGGTTGGATGGTAATTTATGTGTTTCACTTGCACTACTTTACATGCAGCTCTTCCTAATCAGGAAAATTTCTTCTGGCACTTAAGAACCTGGGAGTATAAACCTATAACATCAGTTCTTATTGTAGTCTCATGTGGAAGCTGCAACAGCAGTATATTGAATTGGTCCAAAGGGCACCACCCATAAAGTCACGTTATATTCCCTACCCCACTGTAGACCCTACCAGTCCTTAGTAGAATCCTGATGCCCTCACCTCTCTGGGATTGGTAGGATGGTAAACTGGGTTCCTGTGGCCAACAGAACCATAAAAGTTTGAGTTCTTCTTCCTAGAACTCCCCAGCATACTCAAATGGATATATGTAACCACTGGAAACAATGTAATCTTCACCACACCCCTAATCATACTTTCTCTTAACATAGTTTAGGTTAGAGAGAAAAGGAGAGATCACGGGCATGGAGGGAGAGAATGACTCCATGCCAGTAAATATACCTTTTGCATTCACTTTCAGATTAGAGTATTGTGGTAGTGGCTCATGGATCTGTCAAATGAACTTCTGATGTTTTGGGCATGCCTAAAGCTCTAGATCAGAAGATAAGATCCACATCTGACACCATCTGCTTCAACTTTCGATACCTCTTGATTCAGAAGTGACAATCAGATTGTTTTTTGGCATGGAATGTGAGAGTCCCACTCTTTGCCTGAGTGGAGCTTGATTCTTCGAGTAGCATTTTTTTTTTTTTTTTTAAGGAGTCCACCTTAATCTGGGGCATTTGCAGCTCTCTTGTCATGATGACATCTCTTAAGTTTTCACCTGATTTTACATAAGATCTAGGAGAGTTTTCTAGGGCTAATCATAACAATTGATCTAGATTCCTTTGGGTACGTTTCTCATCCTGTAAGGAGTTATCTTCATCGGCATTGTAAACTCAATCCAGGGCAGTAAGAGCCAATATACGTAGTAGTCAATAACTCATCTATGGTTGCCTATGGGAGTTTGTCTAGCCTGTGGCACAGTACATGGGTGAGGTAGCTGAGTTTAAAGGGACAGGAATGGGTTGGGCTAATTCAGGAGCTATTTGATATCCAGGTCCTTTCTCATCTAACAAAGAGAATGAATAGGGTGGTCAAGTAAGGAGCCAAGTTCAGGTGAGGTCTGGACTCACCAGGTCAGATACCAGGTATTTACAAGGTATTTGTTCTGAGTTCATTCATTGTGAGGAAAGAATTTTGATGGGAGAACTAAGCTAAAAAGACAAAAAGAATGGTTACAAAGGGAAATATCTGGAATTAAAGGTCAAAAACCCAAAGGGAATTTAATATGTGTGGGTGCAGATTGGGAAAAAGCCAGAAGTATCAAGAAATACTGTCTTTATGGGCCAGTGAGTGCTGAACTGTCTTTGAGGAACAGGTTCAAGATAATCATCTCTCATTCGGTCTTCTGAAATAGACTAGTTTCCCTGACTCCAAGGCTCTTCCCCTGCCAATTCCTTTTCCATGGAGTTGCCAGAGCTCCATTTATGAATACAAATCTGATTATGTCAATACACTGCTTGAAAACCCTTCTTTGGCTCCCTCTACAAAAGGAGAGTCTAAACTCTTTTGCATGACGTTTAATGTCCTTCAGAAGCAGGACATAGTCTGCTTTGCAACCTCTTCCCTGTGTCTCTACAACATGTACCCAATGTTCTAGCCACACAGAATTATATGTTTTTCCCCAAATACACCATCCTCTTTCATGCCAGTTTGCTTTCATTTTCTTACCTTGAATGCCCTTGTCCTTGCCTGGAAAACTACTAGGTTCAAGCTCAGCAGTCTTCCCCTCTATATAGCTCTCTAATTAGCAGGCTATGTTCCCATAGTATCATATGCACGTTGATTATGATGCCCTTTTATTATAGTGTCTATGCCTTCGCTGTCCAGCAGACGTGACCTTCTTGAGGGAACTTGCCTTATTGATTATGGTGGCTTCACTGCCTGCTACAGTCCTTGGCATATAGTAGGCACTATTCAGTATTTGTTGAGTGCATTAATATCTTTATGATGTACCAAATTGTTTCTTAAAGCAATAAATATTTCATTTTATCACATTAAAAATTAGATGAGGGTCCAAGACTCTGGATGATTATGAATAATAACACCAATCCATCAAGTATAATATTAATGACTTTATATTAGATATCCATTTTTCATTTCCAAAGCAATCAGCAGTAACTGCTGTAATTAAGCACTCTAATCTTTAAGGTTATTAAGTGTGAAATTAAGCTGAAGTCATCCAAGGGACAGCAGGTGAACATTGTTTTAGGAAATGAATGTTTGTCTGTGTTTTTTTTTTTTAAAGGGACACATGGGTTGTAGTATATTAACTGCATTATTTTTCTATAATACTCTTATTATGTTCCCAAACACAGCACATCTCCTCTGACCCACACATACATACATGGCAACCTTTCTCTTTACCTATTGCCTACAAAATGAACATCCAAAGGAAATAGAGATTTTGTATCAGGTTACCCAGAATGCAAAAGATACTTATATGAGCACTATTTGAAATGTTTTCTGAAACCTTTCACAAAACATGCTTCTTATTAACTTGGTACCATATTGAATCTCTAGAGGGTGAACATTATTTATTCAGTCTAAAGGGCAATCAATATGGCTGCACTCGAGAAAAGAACAGTAAATGGAAAACTTGTCACTTTGGAGGAGTATCTTGGTTTCTCAGTATCTTAAGCACCAGGTGTCCATTTTGTAAAAAATCTTTGAGTCTTCATGTTAAATATTATGGAAGTGGAATTAAGAACATTTTAGCATCCCATAACAACCCCTCTGGTGGTAACATGTTGACCTTCAAGGTGCCCTGACACTAAACCACAAATATATGTAGGAAGCAAACCAAAAGAGCTCATCTGTTACATTGATAAATATGATGAAGTAGTGCCCATTCCTCCACTAGTGAAGCTTTGTTACACTTACACATTTAAATTGGAAATGATCTTTTAGTACAAATGGAAGACATTATCAGTCAATCATGACATTTTCCCACTGAGCATAGGAAAGCCAGTTATTAACAAGCAATCAGAATTGGCTTTCAAGAAAGTATAAAGTGTACATTTTCTGTTTTTATTCTAGTAAAGAATACATTTTCAAATAAGAAAGTAAATCCTAATTACTGTGAAGGAAATCTAACAAATACTAATTGGGTATTGGGACATATTTTGAACATGGACTCATTCAATGTCCATTTCACCCTCTTTTAGCTAGTTGTCTTCCACTAAGTAGTCCAGAAAGCTAAAAGTTTTAATTCCCCATTCCCTTGTGATTAGAATGTAGCCATGTGACCTAGGTGCCACTAATAGGTTGGCCCTGGAGGAGACCTGAATATTAAAATGAGGAACTTGAGGCTGTGGCCTTCAAAAGACAATAGTTCCTTTTCTTCTTTTTTCTTTTTCTTTTCTTTTATTTTCTTTCTTTCTTTCTTTTTTTTTTTTAACTTACTGAGGGCCAGAGGAAGAGGAAGAGAGAGAAAATCTCTGGCAGGCTCCCTGCTGGGTGAGGAGCCCAACGTGAGGTTCAATCGCATGACCCTGAGATCATGACTGAGCTGAAGTCAAGAGTCAGACGCTCAACCAACCAAGCCACCCAGGTGACCCTAAAAGAAAATAGTTCTGGAGGCGCCTGGGTGGCTCAGTCTTTAGGTGGCTGCCCTTGACTCAGGTCATGATCCCAGGGTCCTGGGATCGAGCCCCGCATTGGGATCCCTGCTCAGCAGGAAGCCTGCTTCTTGCTCTTCTACTCCTGCTTCTTGTGTTCCTGCTACCACTCTCTCTCTCTCTCTCTGTCAAATAAATAAGTAAAATTTTAAGAAAAGAAAAGAAAATAGTTCTGATATGCACAGTTGAATTAGAAGCTGGTTCTTCTGGATTTTCCGTGGTGGAAGTTGTGTTCCTATGTCAGCGTGCTCAGTGCTAAGTTTGGGGCTGCAGTTGCATTGGTTTATTCAAACAGTCAATTACATGAATTGCACATTCTTTCTACCCTCATTGTTCCTGCCTAGGTAACAGCCAAGCCTGCATCTCTAACACTCCTAAAGTTCTGTGAACTACCAAAAATCCCTTCTGTTTCAACAAATCAGAGTTTATAACCTGATTGGTTACTGTTTATAACCAAGAATTCTGCATGTGTTTTTGTGAACCAATCACATACATATTCTCTCTCTGTTCTTTGGTATATCACAGAAACAGAGATAAATAGTAAATACAAAAAGAAGAAAAAAAAAACAAAGCATGTCCTTGAAATTGTGGAGTAAAAATGGAAAAAGCATAGGGATATATGGGAAATAATGGGGTCAAAGTTTGTAGGAATAGCCCTGCCCTAAGCTCCTATCCCAGATACTCACCAAACGGTTTACAACTGTGTATAAGAGGGAGAAACAAATGAGCAACTTGCTGGGTCACTTCTGAAAATAGAGAGGAACACTGAACTTTCTTTTTTATCCATTGTCAAAGGACCTAACATT
The DNA here is from genome assembly GCA_004023965.1 of Spilogale gracilis. Taxonomy (NCBI): domain Eukaryota; kingdom Metazoa; phylum Chordata; class Mammalia; order Carnivora; family Mephitidae; genus Spilogale; species Spilogale gracilis. The sequence goes on from PITA01002050.1 coordinate 14,652, forward strand.
AATATTCATGAGCATGTATAATAGAACAATAGAGCAGTTTCATGCAAAGGGAAATTAGATTCTGCATGATAACTATGTAATATACACACTTCCTGGCTGTAATACAACATCAGGTCCTTAACTCTGACTCAGATAGGAAACAGTTAATGAGAAGACTTACAGCTCTTCTCTAATTACGAATTAGCTCAAGGACAACATACATGGAAAGATAAATAATATATGTAATGCCTTTGTCAAATTGTTCATAGCACTTTACATAAAGACTTACTTTATTCCTTTTCTATTTCAGGGAATTAATTTATTCCAGTTAACGTATACCCTATGCATTCAAGGCTATATAACTGGAACATAGGGGACTAAACTTATCTGGAGAAGACTACCAATAATAGGTGCAAAAATTATGTATAGAATTCCATGAATATGAGATCCAGCTCTGATGAACTATCTGACCACACTCAAATATGGAGTGTAATAACCTTTGCATAAAAATTCTATTAAACTCCCTGAACGTATTATATGTTCACTAGTTTTAACAAATCTGCCCATCCATCTCTCTGTTTCTCTACATAGAAAGCACAGTATACTGGAGAGAACATAGGCTTTGAAATCAAATAGAACTGTGTTTGCATTCCACTGCTGCTATTTACTAGCTCTGTGCCTATGATCATGTTACTTAATTTCTCTGCACATCATTGCATAATGGGAGAAATAATACCTACTTTACAGGGTTTAGATGTTAATATTATTTCTTTTCCCTCTTTCCCTTATTGTTATTTCCACCTCTGCCCCTCAGACTTTCTAGAAAATATTCATCTCATTAATCTATTAATCAGTTTTAAAAAGTAAATATATGAATGCATATGTTTATTTATATGTATAGATACATGACACTTAAAAATAAGGAAACTTATTCCTTAACTTAAAAATAAGTTCATAAAATACTTAAAAATACATTTGTAACTAGGAAACATTTAGTAAGAATATATGTAACTAGGAAACATCTCTAAGAACATTAATGATTTTGCTCCTGCTTGTCATCTGACTTTACAGAGTAATGACTTTATTAAGTTAAGTAAGAACCTGAGATTTTTTACTCAGAGACCATATTGGATTACTCTAGACTCTGCCTAGGAAATGTAAAACCATAAGAATTAAGTGATATTTTGAAACTCAAAGACTTTATCTATGATTAACAGACAAATTAGACTATCATCTTGTAAAGAGAGCTCAACTCAAATAAGCAGGCATTTTTCATTAGTGATGGAATTTTAAATAACCCTGGTTAATGAATTGTTTTATATATATTTGATATAAGTTTAATGGCATGACACACATTTGGACATATATGGGATATGTAATGCTTTTATTGAACTGTTTTTAGCATTCTATTTTAACAATTAGACATTCTCCTTCCTTAAAGAAAAAGTATATTGGAGAAAAATAAAAGAATATACATGAGTGTTGTAATTTAGTTACAGTCATTAAGGAACAGGGCTAGATTGAGTAGTAGAGAGAAAGAGGGGTATATGTGAACATACACAGTTTTCATTTTTATAATTTTTACTTAATTCTTTTCTTCTTTTTAGATTCCAGTTCCCTGCTGGTGATCTCCATCTTGTCATCTATTTTTTTGTGCATCCTAATGGCAAGTACTTTTTAAAGTCTGTCTCATAACTATAATATCTGGATGTCCTGTGGTTTGGTTTCTACCATCACCTTTTTTCCTATTGATTTTGACTATCTGGTTTTGTCACCTGGTATGGCTGGCATGTTTTTTATTATCATCATTATTACATGGTGGACAATGTCTATGAAAGTCATAGAGAGAATTTAAGACTCTGAATGATTTTGTGTTCCCGCAGAGAGTATTTACTTTAGATTTTGGCAGGCAGGCAGAGTAAAGGCAGATTGCCTTAATCCAGGCTGATAGAAAACAGACAGGAAGCTGTGTTTCAGTCTTTGTAAGGACCAGTCAATTTGCATTCAGCCTTGCTTCTAGCATGTAGCCTTTCAGGAATCCTGGCTAATAGTCTGGGTGGGGAGTGATTAGGGCCTTTCATCCTTTGGACCCTAAACTCTCCTTTCTGTCTCCCCACTTCCATGAAACTCTAAAAGCTCCGCCCGGGTTCTCAGTCTCGACTCCTCTCTGGGTCTCTGCCTCTGTCCAACTTCCCAGTCTCTCAGGTATCTACTGTAAATTTACGGGCAAAGTCACACCAAATGTTGGGCTCCTTGTTCTACACATTCCTTCTCTCCTGCATCTTGGACTCGCAAGTCTTCCTACATGGCTAGTTCTCTGATGCCTTCAGAGAACTCATTTCCATTTTTTCCAGATTTTCTAGGTGTTTTCAGTGGGAACGTTGATCTGAAACAAGCTAATCCATCCTAACTGGAAGGTTCCTATGTTTCTGTATGTATTTACTGATATATAGACAACTCTTGCTAATACAGAATTTGACAAACTCATTTTCAAATTAATGTGGTTTAAAAATAATAAAAAGTACATTTTAAAAATGTATATACAGAAAATATTTCAGGTGTTTTCATAGTAGAAGAGGTTGTCGGTGCTTTAAAGAAAGCAACATAACCTATGTAATATTGCTGTAGCATGGGATCATTCTCCATCTTCAAAAAACCGTCTAAACATTCTTTCTCCTGTAAACAGCCTCTTCTGAGTCCTAAGCAACAGATAACCAGGCAAATAGAGAAGGCAAGAGGGATCTAATATTGAAGGAGCTCCCAATACCAGAGCTAGGACTAAGATGCCGAATAAATTAGGGGAAGAGAGAAAGGGACAAAAGGACACATGAAACTAGAGTTACATCTCTGCCCTACTTGCTTCCTGTTTTGACATGTTCAAAAAACACCAAAAAAACTCAGCTAAGAAATATCAATAACAGACATTTAAATAGAGTAACTGTTGGCATTTGTTTTTGTCAAGAAATTTCTTTGATGTTTTCCATTCTTAAATACTTCTTCTTGATTTGTTTCACATATTTGGATTCAGATTTAGAAGTATAAGTGTATCCCTAAATATAATTACATTAGTGACTTTAGGATTACATTAATTCTCTTTTAGAACACATTTGTAAGTTTCTTTTTTCATACATACATGCAGGATTTAAGCAACTCATTTCAGCCAAAGAAAGGAGTTGGCTTTTTTAAAAGAAGGGGTATGACAAAATGAAACTAAAAATACATGTATCAGAAGCAAACATTTCATGTTTCACAGTCTTGAATGAGTCTTTAGATCAGTGTCCTAATCAGGAATACAAAAATAATATAACAGGGAAACTCACGAGTCTAACAGGACTGACACATCGCACAACTCCAGGAGGCACCGAGCATGGGCTGTGTGTGATGTTTTCTGAAGTATTATAGGGCAGAAGCCCTGTGTCTAAGGTTAACATCTAGTCCATTGGATCTCGGACCTAACTGTCTGTTCGAATCCTCTAGTGAGTTTTTCAAAAACATTGACTCCAGACCCACTAATTGGAATCTGATAGGTTGGGACCCAAATATCTGTCTATATTTTTAAAAGTTACCCTGGTGTTTTAACAACAGAGCCAGGTTTGTAAACTTCTGGTCGAATTCATTCCCACCTCCGTTTCTAAAATGCTGTTATAGATTTAAACTTTCTTGTTCTCAGAAATCACCTTCAGTTAATGGCTTTTTCATCTTACCTCAATACCCCATTTTGATCCTTAGGCAACTTTTATTGCAAAAAATTTTTATAGCTTATCCAATAACATTCAGCTGGAAATTAAGGGGTTTTTTTTTTTAGTCTTCTAATAAAACAATGAAGGAAGACAGATCACACTTCTTTAATTTCTTATCTTTAAATATAAAATATTTTAAGTATGTGCAAAATCACATGTGTATAGAATTTCCATCCATTATTGTATATTTATCTATTCTTTTATTTCTGGTCATGTTTTTCTTTTTTTCCAATGGTTTGTGGGTAGGCTTTTAGTTATGTGAGAATCTAGAAACATAATATCTTCATACTATATTGACCTTTCTAAAGAATAAATTTTGTATTTTTTATTATGAATAATGTGTCCTATCTTAAATCTGTACTTGTTGTTATTAGCATAGCTACTTCAACTTTATTTTAGCTAGTGTTTTCATGGTATATCCTTTTCCATCCTTTAATTTTCAAATTTTTGTGTTGTTAATATTTTTATACAGTCTGAGAATCTTAGATGTTTAATTGGAAATATTGAGACCATTTACATATAAAGGAATTATGATATATTCAATTTAAATCTATCACCTTACTGTTCTTGGGTATTATCAGTTTTTTGTTGTTGTTTCTTGCTTTCTTTGGGGTTAATCAGTTATTTTTATTCTGTTTTCCTTTTCTAAGTTTACTGACTGTACATTTTTTTCTTACTACTTTAGTGTACTGTAGATACTATGAAAGGCATTTTGACTTATTAATGTCTGTCATAAATTGGTAATCTTAACACCTCTCAGACAGTAAAATGACCTAGTAATACTTTAAATCCATTTACCAACCTTTTATCTTTTCACCATTATTGCTACGTATTTTCAGTTTATATAATTTCAATGTCACAAGACATTACTGCCAGTGGTTTAAACATCTATATTCATTTAGATCAATCTTCTTAATCTTTCTGGAGCTCTTCATTCTTTCATGCCATTCCATGTGTCCATGCAGGATTATTTTCCTGTTACTTAAAGAAATTTTTTGGTATTTCTTTCTATGTGGGCCTGTTGGCAATGAAGTCTTTCAGTTTATAATTATTTGAGAAGTCTCTATTTTTCATTCCAAAATTCTTTTTGGAAGAATTGTTTTTAAGAGATTTAAAAAATAATCCTTTGGGCAAATCTTCTTACTGATTATAGGATTCTTTTTCTTTCAGTTTTAGTGAGATGTAATATACAGCACTGTATAAATTTAAGGTATATAGTATAATGATGACTTACATTGTGAAATAATTATCCAAAAAGTGACATCCATTACCTCATACAAATATTAAAAAAAAGATTTTTTTTTCCTTGTGATAAGAACTTTTAGGACTTATTTTTTTAGGAAATTTCAAATAGGGGCACCTGGGTGCCTCCATTGGTTAAGTGTCTGCCTTCAGCTCGGGTCATGATCACGGGGTCCTGGGATTGAGCCCCACACCGGGCTTCCTGCTCAGCAGGGAATCTGCTTTTCCCTCTTCCTCTGCGCGTCCTCCTACTTGTGCTTTCTCTCTCAAATAAACAAAACCTTTTTTTAAAAAAAGAAATTTTGGGGGGCTCCTGGGTGGCTCAGTTGATTAAGCGACTGCCTTCCACTCAGGTCATGATCCCGGAGACCCGGGATGGAGCCCCACATCCGGCTCCCTGCTCGGCAGGAAGCCTGCTTCTCCCTCTCTCACTCCCCCTGCTTGTGTTCCCTTTCTGGCTGTGTCTCTCTCTGTCAAATAAATAAAATCTTTAAAAAAATAAAAAATAAAAATAAAAAAATAAAAAAAAAGAAATTTTCAAATATATCCTATGGCAGTTTTAACTGTAGTTATCATGTTGTACATTATATCCCTGGTACTTATTTGTCTCATAATTGCAAGTTTGTACTTTTTGACTACTTCATCCAGTTCCTCACCTACCCTCTCTCTGCCTCTTCTGGAAAGCAAAAAATCTGCTATCTTTTGTTTGTTTTTAGATTTCACATAGTGAGAGTTACACGGTATTTGTCTTTCTCTGACTTATTTCACTGAGCATAATACCATCAGGGTCCTTCTATGTTGTTGTAAATGTGAGGATCTCCTTTTTTTGCTGCTGAATTATATTCCTGTGTGTGTGTGTGTGTGTGTGTGTGTGTGTGCCATAATTTCTTCGTTCACTTGTCAGTTGTCACTTAGGTACTTTCTATGTCTTGGCTGTTGTAAAAAATGTCGTCTTACTCTTGCCCCTTTGAAGGTCATGTGCCTTTTTTCATCTAACTGCTTTTAAAATTATTTTCTTTGTCCTTGATTTTCAGCAGTTTCACTCCATTGTGACTAGATGTGGTTTTTACTTGGGGTTTATAAATCTTCTTGGATCTGTGGCCTGATATGTATTTTCTGTTCGTTTTTCTGTGTGTGCTTCAGTTTGGGTCTTTTTTAACTGATCCATCTTTTATGTTACTGTGCTCTGTCTAAACTTTAAAACCCAGTCTTTTCTTTCTTTATTTCAGTGATAGTATTTTTCAGTTTTAGAATTCCCATTTGGTTTTTCATACTTTCTCTAGTGAATAATTAATGTTCTTTTCCATATCCTTCAACATATTTATAATTATTTTTAAAAATCTTTGTACAATAATCCTCACATGCCTGCAAATTTTCTTTAAGTGATAGCCAAGGCTTTTGGTAAAGTTATATAGGTTGTAGATAATTTTCTGTCTCTGTAGAGAAGATTCACTTTTCTGCTGGAGAGAAGTTAGAATAATATGATTATCTCAATCCAGTAAAATATGGAGATGACCTAAGTTTTAGGCTTGTCAATTTCCAATTTGCTTTTATTACTAGAGCATAGGCTTACTGGGTCTCAGTTGCCAACTGAAAGCCTGGATTTTTAATTAGCCATACCTTCCGTGGTAGATCCTGGACTGAAATTCTTATCCCTCTAGCTGTGCGACTGTGAAACCTATGGTGTAGCAGGTTTCTGCTTGGTTTCTTTCCAATTTTGCCCTCACACAGTTTTGTATTTGGCAAACGCTCAAGAGCAAAATTCACCAGGTGACTGGATTGACCTTTCCAAGATTCCTTGATAGGCACAGACCCCTTCCCACAGCCTTAGTTCTTTTAGTATTCCACGTGCCATTTTTCTTTTCCCAAGTTTACCACATTCTTTTCACTCCTTTCAATAATCTCCATACTCCCTGTACTGACTTTGAAGCCTATTACTCCTTTCATACTCAATATGCCCCAGTTCCTACCGCATACTTTCCAGTACCCCAGTGCCCACAGACCAGCCCATTTTCTCTCATTAACCCCTAGAGGAATTTGCCCTTCCAATTCTTTATACATACCCCCATTTCCTTCCATCTTTCCAAGTCTCCTTGGCCATTTCTTTAAGTCCCAGTCTTTCTAGCAGATAATGAGGGGGTTGTTTAGCATCAGTAACCCCTAAAGTCCTGCAAAGTAGCAGGCATAGTACATAGTAGCAGCTCAACAAATATCTGTTCTTTGGACAAGTCATGACTGGCAGACAGTGTAAATTTCTAGGCCTAGGGAACACTTTAATTCTAATATTTCTTGAAGATGAGCAGAAATCAATCAAAAAAAAGTTATGGAAGGCAGTGGAGAGGAAAAAAATTTCTCTGCCTTTTCTTGAGTATTAAGCTCTTCGAATGGTGATTATTTACACTTAATTATATCCCGTAATATATTTTTTTAAAAATATTTTATTTATTTATTTGACAAAGAGAAACACAGCTAGAGAGGGAACACAAGCAGGGGGGACTGAGAGAGGGAGGAGCAGGCCCCCCCCCCCAGCAGGAATCGCGATGTGGGGCTCAATCCCGGGGTCTCCAGGATCATGACCTGAGCCGAAAGCAGCAGCTTAACCAACTGAGCCACCCAGGTGCCCCTCCCATAATATATTTTGATACAAGGGTGAATACAAAATCTCGTTTGAATGTTTGCCTGTTCTTTGTGTCTTTTTTTTTTTTAAAGATTTTATTTATTTGACAGAGAGAAACATAGCCAGAGAGGGAACACAAGCAGGGGAACTGAGAGAGGGAGAAGCAGGCTTCCCGCTGAGCAGGGAGCCCAATGCAGGACTCGATTTCGGGTCTCCGGGACCATGACCTGAGCTGTTGCTTAACCAACTGAGCCACACAGGCACCCCTGTTCTTTGTATCTTAATTAAACATATGAAAATTTGTATTAGTAGGTAAGTCAGAAACTTAACCTCTTTTGAATACTTTTTTTCTTTTACTGATCATATCTGCAGGTGTTCAGTGTTCCAAGTAAACATAGTGTAAGTACATTTGTAAGTACAAAATAGTGTAAGGACATTATATTTGCATAACTGAAACTCATGCTTTTTGATTTGCATATGACTATCAGCCTTCCACAGAATTCCCAACTAGTCAAATACATCTGCAAAAAAGAAAAACCGGCTGAACGTGTTAAGAGTCTCCCTTCTTTATCCAACATTTACACAGTTTAGTACTCTCACTGTTAATGTGTTTTCAGAGCTCCTATCAAAATTATTTAAAGGGATACACACAAAAGCATAGGGAAGGCTGATTCCACATGAATAGAATCTGGAATATATCAGATTATCAGAATTATATACAGTTTCCCATGCTTATGGGTATTAGTCCTTGGTTTCCTGAGAGCTTGATGAGGTAAATCAGCCAAGAAACTGTTAATAGGACTACTCCAAACAAAACTCTGCAGTATATTGTTTCAAAGTGACCTCTCTCCCTCTCTCTCTGTCTCTCATGCTCCTTCTCTCTTACTTTCTTCCCATGGTAACCATAACAACCAGCTCCTTTCAGAGAGGTCAATTACTAAAAACAGTATGATCCATACATCACATAATCTGATCATCTATAAAGTATACTTTGGGCAATGCTCTTTTTTTCCCCCCAGAAATTGGTTTTGAGGCTATGGAAATGTTCTAAAATTGGAGGTCAAAATAAAGGAAGAAAAATATATAGGTGTATCTAGAAAGTCAAATGGAGATGACACATTAGAACATAAATGGTCAGTTCTGATTTTTAATCTGTTATCCCTAACCATCAGGGTTTGGTACATAGTTCATCTTCAAATAAAACTGTGATGATGGAAGGCACCTGGGTGGTTCAGTGGGTTAAGCCTCTACCTTCGACTCAGGTCATGATCTCAGGGTCCTGGGATTGAGGCCTCAGCGGGCTCTCTGCTTGGTGGGGAGCCTGCTTTCTCCTCTCTCTCTGCCTGCCTCTCTGTCTACTTGTGATCTCTCTCTCTGTCAAATAAATAAATAGAATCTTTTTAAAAAAAAACTATGATGATGGATAATTTTGGAAAAATATTTTAAATATTGTTAAGAGGTGTTTCTTTTTTTGAAACTAACAACAAAAAGACTTCTTTGTGCCTCTAATGATATGTGCCATGTGTCTTCAAGAATATTTGACAGAAAAGCCGATAGGTAAATAGCTAAATAACTTTGGGAAATCCCTTAACCTCCCCTAGACTCGGAATTTCAATTTTTGAAATGAAGATGATAATGCCTACTTCATATGTTGACTCTCAAGGTCAAAGATATACATACTACATGTGAAGACCAACAGTAAAATCCCTGTAAGATGAAATGCAGAGTAGTAACTAAAAGTTAATATTTGGGGTTAGGCTGGCCCAGGTTAAAATCTGTAGTAGCTATTAACAGCTGCCAAATTCCTTAATTGGTGAAAACTTCAGTTTCTTACCTACAGAATGAAAATGAGTAATTCTCAGCTCTTAAGAGATTGTCTCACATGCAACGTTCTAGATAAGATATCTTATTACTGATATTATACAAGTGTGATTCTTATGCAACATATAGTCTGTGCAACTATAATCGCACATAGTCATGATGGCAATGCAGTAACCATCATCACTATATTAGAACTACTGCCTACATTATATAGAAATGACAGCTTTGAGTTCTACAGTCTGGGAAGAAGGCCTAGGAGAATGGTAAGTATCCAAAGGGCTTGGCATGGATATGATTTATTAGAGGAAGGAAGTAAAGATAAAAGATTTAGTTTACAAAATTTTAAAAAAATCTATCACTTTCAGCCATTGGCTTAATTGAATTGAATATGTTGATTATAATGTAGAATTGGATCTTCTTCTATGTTAACAGTAATACCAAAGGAAGTTTCCTTCATTCTCCCTTTTTAGCTATATTAAATGGAGAAATTAATGCATACCTATTATTTTAAAGCATTTTTATTTTCCAAGATAATATTGCATGGCCTCTGCTTAGGTCAAAGTAAATATTAAAAATAATTTGGCTACAGTAGTTTACTTTAGAGTAGGATTTTGCAGAAATTTTTCAGGGATCAAACTGAGATGAAAAAAAGCTAAACCCAACTTAATCTAATTGAATAACATTTGTCTCTAGTTTTTTTAAATTTATATTTACCTTTTGTGAACTGATCATTGTTTCTCTGAGACCAGGCCTCAGGGAGAATAAGACTGAAAGAGGATCATATCAGTGACTCTCATTCTAGTTATTCATCATTATATAGAAAACAAAATGCTTTATGTTAATCCCAGTAATTGGAACTAATAAAAATCACAAGCAGTTCTGAGCTTCAGTTTAGCACCAGTATCTCTGAACAGAGGCTTTACTATATATCTTAGTAAAGATATATAAATATCCCTGTATATCATTTGTCCTACTCCAGAAAAATCTTAAAACCCCTCTGTTTGGAAGTCCTTTCCTTTAGATGATACTGCCCATTGATACTTCCCAGCCTCTGAGACTGGCTAGAAGGTGAAGACAGGTTCAGATATAGGTAATTTGTGGGAAGAATTGCATGCCTAAGATTTTTGAGTGTATGTGTATGAAAGGGATAGCAAAGACCTTGTTGAAAGAGATGAGTTCTGAGTTAGAAGACTCAAAAAAGCACCACCATCTTGGCTTCTCCATTACTAAACAAGCACATAAAGATATCACTAAGCTGAGGTTGTAAATAATACATGTGAAATGGCACATATCTTTTTTTATGTATCATTTTTAAATTTTTTTTAATACTTTATTTTATTTTTTCAGTGTTCCAAGATTCATTGCTTATGCCTCACACCCAGTGCTCCATACCCACCACCAGGCTCACCCATCCCCCCACCTCCCTCGCTTCCCAAACTCTCAGTTTGTTTCTGAGTCCAAAGTTTCTCATGTTTCATCTCTCTCACTGATTTACCCCAATTCACATTTCCTTTCCTTCTCCTACTGTCCTCTATGTTACTCCTTATGCTCCATAAGTAAGTGAACCCATATGATAATTTGACTTTTTCTGCTTGGTTTATTTCACTCAGCATAACCCCCTCCAATCCCATCCATGTTGCTACAGAAGCTGGGTCTTCATCCTTTCTGATGGAAGTGTAATATTCTATTGTATATATGTACCATATCTTCTTTATCCATTCATCTCTTGAAGGGCACCTTGGCTCTTGCCACAGTTTGGTGATTGTGGCCATTGCTACAATGAACATTGGGGTACATATGGCCCTCCTTTTCACTACATCTGTATCTTTGGGGTAAGTACCCAGTAGTGCAATGGCAGGGTCATAGGGTAGCTCTATTTTTAAATTTTTAAGGAATCTCCACACTGTTTTCCAAAGTGGCTGCACCAACTTGCATTCCCACCAACAGCGTAAGGAGGTTCCCCTTTCTCCACAGCTTCTCCAACACTTGTTATTTCCTATCCTGTTAATTTTGGACATTCTGACAGGTGTAAGGTGGTATCTCATTGTGGTTTTGATTTGAATTTCCATGATAGATAATGATGATGAACATTTTTCCATGTGTCTGTTAGCCATTTGTATGTCTTCTATGGAGAAGTGTCTATTCATGTCTCCTGCCCATTTTTTTTTAAGATTTTATTTATTTGACAGAGAAACACAGCCAGAGAGGGAACACAAGCAGGGGGAGTGAGAGGGAGAAGCAGGCTTCCTGCTGAGCAGGTAGCCCGATGTGGGACTCAATCCCTGGTCTCCGGGATCATGACCTGAGCCGAAGGCAGTCACTTAACCAACTGAGCGACCCAGGTGCCCTCCTGCCCATTTTTTGATGTGATCATCTTTTTTTTTTTTTTTTTGAGTGTTGACTTTGAGGAGTTCTTTATAGATCTCAGATATCAACCCTTTGTCTCTAGTGTCATTTGCGAATACCTTCTCCCATTCCATGGGTTGCCTCTTTGTTTTCTTCACTGTGTCCTTTGCTGTGCAGAAGATTTTTATTTTGATGAAGTCCCAAAAGTTCATTTTCACTTTTGTTTCCTTTGCCTTTGGAGACATGTCTTGAAAGAAGTTGCTGTGGCTGATGTCAAAGAGGTCAGTGCCTATGTTCTCCTCTAGGGTTTTGATCCTGTGATGGCACGTATCTTTCTAGTTGTGAAGTTTTCTCAGTGGTGCTCAAAATCCCACTAATAAGAGGAATAAAATCAGAAAGGTTATTTTGAGTCCAGGTCTTGAAGAATAGTAGGCCAAAGGGCAGGGGAACAGAGAGATTAAGGCTGATGGCAAGAGCGGGGTTGAACTGAGACATTTTGAATATGCACTGATCAGAGAGGGTAGCAACATTTAGAGGTATCTGAAATTTGGGGAGAAAAAAGAAGAAAAAGTTAAGGTGCCCAGGTCCAGTGTCCATTCCACAATATTGTACTGTTTTTCTCAACAATGTGTAGCATTCTACTCTACAATTATTTCATGTAAGGTGGCTTGGTTCTCTTTCCCCAATGAACACCAAGAATCAATTCCCTCAATTAATTTACAGAGTATTGACCAGATAAGCCCAAGTAATTTTCAATAAGTATGCAGTACTTGTGATGCACTTGAAAGAATTACTTCAGTTAACATTCAATCTTACCTTTCAACATTGAAACATAATTATAGTGCTCACACAATTCAGTAACAATTTTGTACAAAAAATAAATAAAAGACTCAATATGCATGAAACTTGCTAAGGGGGAAACCATCTTTAGCAGTGCAAGATGTTCATTTATTCTTTGCAGTGATGAAGCAGCTTACAAAATTTCAGCACCAGCAGCGATACAACACAGAGGCTATACTGTGGTCTCCATGTTGAAAGTTATTTCTCTTTTGTGGGAACCCTCCCAAAGAAATTGGATTTCACTGTTTCATAGAGGCAAAATGAAACCGTGCAAAGTTTTTCAGAGTTTTTCAGTAACAGAGATTCATTCAGGATACCTTAAATCAAATGCATGATTGTTATAATGGTACAATCTTGCTAGGTATCAGGCATTATAGAAATGAAATGAGTTGTGGAGTTTGAATTTGTGGGGACTGACTTATGGGTCAGGAACGGAAAGGCGATCCCCATCATCATGGCACTTGTGACCCGGTTACGCTGTTGCACCACACCCATAGAGGGCCATTAAGTCCTGATTTTCAACTGCCACCAACTGCCTCACCCTGGTCTGTGTTGTTTTCGGGGTTTTTGTGCACAGCTTCTATTGCCTCCTGGGCTCTACCTGCATGGCATATTGCCTGCTTTTCTCTTATGTATCTGCTACTTCCTTCCTAACTCACATTTTCACTCTTTCTGTTGACTTATATCTCTGCCTAATACCCATTCAGATTTTGCTAAGACCAATTCAGATTGGTCTGATTGGTTCCTTGGTCTGATTGGTTCCTAGATCGCTGTTGTCCATATTAGTCAGAACTTGCCCCACAGGCTCCTTCATAGATTCTAGCTCATCTAGAGGTTGGCCGTTCTTGTATTCATCATGAGCGCGCATGCATGAACACATGTACACACACCCCACCATGAACATATATACACAGTTACCTTGCCAGTCAGCAAGGTGGTAAAGTTTATGCAGATCAACATTATGGCTCTTATAAATAAGACTCCTTGGAGGAGGGGCTGTGGTGAAACTCTACATAGAGTGGGAGTTGTGGATGTAGCAGGCATTTTTAGGGTTGGTTCGAAAGGTAGATCACAGAATCCCAAATGAATGTACAGTGTTGTCCAGAGTCCTGTAAACCTGGACCAAGGCAATTGGCCTAACTCAAGTGGAAGATGCAAAGAGAAGCGGAGGGACCTAAAGGAAGACTAGGGAAGAGGCCATATGTAAAAGTACTTTCCCTTTTTGAGGAACCTCCATAGTGTCTTCCAGAATGGCTGCCCTGGTCTGCATTCCTCCAGCAGTGCAGGACAGTTCCTTTCTCTCCACATGCTCGTCAACACTTGTTGTTTCTTAGGTTTTTTATTTTAGCCATTCTGAGAGGTGTGAGGTAATATCTCATTATGTTAACTCAATGCTATTAAAATTGGAAAAACATTTTCAGGGCCTTAACATCTAGACATACAAGTTGAAGTTTGATTATGTAATACACTAAGTGGCATTAAAAGATGTTGAGCAGTAAGTTGATGAAGTCAGAATTTAAGAAAGGCCACCTGGACAGTGGTACAAGGGAGGGAGAAGAGAAAGAGAAGCTGAAGAAGAGGAAGTTGTTTGTGATTATAATTAGAAAATAATCATAATAACACTACATAGCACATATTTCTTGAGTGCATTGTACATGCTAGCATGTACCACATACTGAAAATATAAAGGTTGATAACATGGCACAGTCCCTGCCATCACAGGGCTTACATTCTGGTGGAAGATATGGAAAAGGACCAAGGAAATTACAATGGGAACTCTAAAAGCTGTCACAGGAAAAGTATAGCGTGTTAGGATAGCACATAAGAGGAGTATGAAATCCTGCCCAGAAGTTTAAGGAAGATTTCCAAAAGGGGAATATTATAAAAATTGAGAACTGTGAGCTAAATAGAAATAATTCAAGGGGAAGGAAGGAAGGAAGGAAGGAAGGAAGGAAGGAAGGAAGGAAGGAAGGAAGGAAGGAAGGAAGGATTCAAGCAAAGGATGAGTTTGAGGGCGAAAGGGTAGTGCATTCAATTCCAGCGGAAAGAGTAATTGCCTTGGGGGAAAAAAAGACAGTATGAGGCAGTTCTGCTTTTACATATTTCTTATTTATTTTATAGAGAGAGCATGAGCAACAGGGGAAAAGGGAGAGAGAGAATTGCAAGCAGACTGAGCACCGAGCCCTGCACAGGGCTTGATCTCAAGACTCTGAGCTCAGGACCTGAGCTGAAACCAAGTGTCAGGTGTTTAACCCAGTGTGCCACCCAGGAATCCCTTGGTTTTGTTTTAAACATCCAGTGTTCAGCACTGGGCTGGGAGCTGGAGATAGGACTCTGAATGAGGGACATAGTCCTGCCTCATGGAGAATGACGGCATAGTGGGGGAGGGCAGGAGAGCAATGATAATAAGGGCAGGAAATACTCTGAATGAGAGGGGACCTCTAGTGATGACAGCTCACTGAAGGGGACGCTAACAGTCTTGACTGTCACAGTGGTAGAACTTTAGTGGCATTCTTACATATAACTAAAGGTCACCAAGGGAAAGAAAAGAGGGAAGATTCTTGCTCCAGGCAGCAGGAAAACCAGGTGTGTATGTCTAGAGGTAAGAGTGAGAACAAAACTATTGAGAAGTTGTAAAGCAGGAGAAAAAGGCCTCCTTCCATACTTCCCCCAAAAGGAAAACCACATTTAAACCCTACTTAATTGGATACTTGAGAATAAAGAGCTTTGTTTTATTATAAACTTGAGATTTTCCTCTTTTAAGCATTATCTTGGTAGATTAACTTTAGTCATGGGCTATTGAGTTAATTACTGTAGAAATTTTTTTTAACTTATAAAATGTGCATGCTAAAGGATGTCACACATGTTTCCAAATTGTCCTTAGATCGATTGATCTGTCATCTATCTATCTATCTATCTATCTATCTATCTATCTATCTATCTATCTATCATCTATCTATCTCTATTTATAGAGCTCATTCATTTTCTTTGGGGCTTCTAGTCATACAAATAACTTTCACTTGATTATTTCAATCCTATCTGATAAAATTTACTTTCACCTTCTATTATTTTTCTAAAAATTGTCTTTAAAAATTGCTATCTTAAGGGCGCCTG
Organism: Spilogale gracilis; assembly: GCA_004023965.1. Lineage (NCBI taxonomy): Eukaryota > Metazoa > Chordata > Mammalia > Carnivora > Mephitidae > Spilogale > Spilogale gracilis. Next base: position 30,351 of record PITA01002050.1, read on the forward strand.
GGTGGCTCAGTTGGTTAAGTGACTGCCTTCGGCTCAGGTCATGATCCCGGAGACCCAGGATCGAGCCCCACATCGGGCTCTCTGCTCAGCAGGAAAGCCTGCTTCTCCCTCTCTCACTCCCCCTGCTTGTGTTCCCTCTCTAACTGTGCTTCTTGCTGTCAAATAAATAAAATCTTTAAAAAAAATCTGCTATCTTAAAAGTGACAATTTCCTTGTTTAAAAAATCAGCAAAGAGATTTTTAAAATACATTGCATAAAGTTTATGCATAATAGGATAATATTATGCAATAATAGGACAAAATTGGTTGAATTATTTTAATCCATGCACACAGTATTTGGTAACTTCCAGGCAAGATTCCTTCATGTTTATTAGTCATTCCTCAGATTCATCTGAAAGAAAGGTTAGGATTGTTATTCTCCAGTGATTGAATAACCTGATGCGGTGTAATAAAGTCAGCGATATTTTCCATCTAAGAGATTCTGCCCTAAAGTTGGGCCTGGAAAAAAGAATCTCTGACTTTCTAGTTGTTAACATTGAGTCAACAACTGAAAGGTATAAGGTGTCAGTTAGGATTTTATGTCTTTATTGGAGCTGACATCTATAGTCAGATACATGAAGTTATTTTTTAAGATATATTAGGTTTAATTGTCTTACATGCAGCCTTGTAAAGACATCAAAATTTGCCAGCCCACAATTTTTTAAAAAAAATAACTTTCCAAGTAGCCAATTCCCCAGCACAGTCTGTTCCCTGTCCTCTAGCCAAAAGCCACATCAAATCTGGCTGTCCCTGGAGGTCCAGGGAGGACTGAGGCTGACAGGTCTCTGCTTCAGGAAGCTTGATCTCTGAGGGTCTTCTTCCCACACCAGAACCACATTACTGAAACACATCAACCTACTCACACACTTAAGTTTATGTCAGGCTTGTGACACAGTCCACGGTTTGGTCCATTTCTGGGGGCAGGATCCAAAGGACCTATTCAAACTTATAATAGGGAAGAGCTGGTAATTCCCTTCAGAAAATAAAAAAAGTAAAAAGAACAAACTTTTGGATTGCCATCAGAATCCAAATACTCAGGGCTAGAAGTCCTGAATTAGATGCTTAGTATCCTTCCCAAGTTGGACCAAGAATTCAAGGCCAATGGGTGTCCAAGACTGGTGGTTGTAACAAATATGCTGAGTAATTCATCTTCCACCAATAACACTTGGTGAGAAAATACTTTTTCCTTCCTCTTTCTCCTCCGTATCCCTTGTAAAGGCTACCAATGTGCTCTATAGACTATGGACATATGATTAGAGATCTGTTATCCCTCACTGAAGAGAAGAGGGGTCTGTGTCTTCTCTGCAGTGGGCTCATCATCCTTCTTGATGAATAGCAGCACACATTTTATGAGCTGCATGAATCTTCCCTCTCGCCCTATATGGGAACATTCTGGGCAAACAGAACATCACTGTGTTGTCAAGGCTGTGCCATCAGACGTAGAAGTACCCATCTATAGGGACAGCTGGGTATATGTATTCTTTGACCCAACGTGGCAAGGGGTGGTATGGGAGTGGATTCCCATAGCTGCCTGTGTCCCTCATGTATAGGTTTCTGCATGGTCTTCCTCCCCGAACCCTTGCTCTTTATTTTGGAAAGTTTCAAACTTACAGAGTGAAAAAAAGCAAAATACAGTAACACTTCTATACCTTCTCCTAGATTCACCAGTGGTTAACATTTTGTCACGTTTGCTCCACCTCTCTCTCTCTCTCTAATAAACACACATTTTCCATTCAATCATTAGTTCATTTTTTTGCTAAAGCATTTGAGAGCTAATTATAGATCTTGTAACATTTCAGCCCCAGATAGTTGCGTGTCTATCTGTTAAAAAAAAAAAAAAAAAGGGACAAATCTCATATAAGTGTAATACTATTATCACAGTCAGGAAATTTGGTGTTTATACCATAGACTATCTAATGCACAGTTCTAATTTTGATTGCATCAACTGCCCCCCTAAGGAAATTTACAGGGTTTTTTATTATTATTATTCCTTTGTACAATCTGGCTTCCAGTTAAGAGCCTGCATTGTGCCATCTCCTTTTTATCTAGAGCAACTCCCCAGCCTTTTACAGTTTTTAAAGATCGCAGACCAGTTGTTTTGCAATTGTTTTTCCATTTTGATTTGTCAGATTGTTTCCTCGTGTCACTTTCAGGGCATACATGTCTTGCAGGGAATACTACCCGTGCGATGCTACGTTCTTGTCAGCACATCCCTCAGGGAGCTCGTACTTCAGAAGTCACTGGATTCTTTCCTTCTTCTGTGGTGGTTATGTTACTGATTGAATTCATAATTAGGTCCATTTGATTCTTTTTGCATTACATTTTGAAGCCCCATCCTTTACTTAACCTTATTACCTAATGTATAAACCATTAACATGGCCCCAAAATGAAAACTGTTGAAGATGATATGATTAATGTAGTCCTATTCTGTTTTCTATAGCTTCCACTCTTTTCCTTACAGATTTCCTATATATAATAGGTTTCTTTTTATACATAACAGATTTTATTAGTTTCATTATTCTTCTTGCACAAACACATGCATGTATATTACATATTCTATTTTGTACCTTCCTTTATTCAGTAAACCATGTGTTCTGAAAATCACTCCATAGAAGTTAATAGAGACCTTCATCCCTGTTTTTAACCACGACATTGTCCATTATGTGGCTGTATCCTAGTCAATCCAGCTGTCTCCAGTGTATGGGCATCCTGGTTGTTTGAAATACTTAGTACTATAAACATGCAATGACTAACCTTGTGCATGTTTCTTCTGTTTTGTTGTAGGTATACCTTTAGGGGGAAATTCTAGATGTGGGATTGATTGATAAATAAGTTTCTATCGGGCTTTTTTCCCCTCTAGATTCATGTAATTTTGCATTTCCACCAGCCATGAGTGAGGGCCATTGCCTCTGTATTGTTAATCTTGTCAACTTGAGAGGTGAAAAATGGCTTCTCAATTTAAATTGTATTTATCTTATTATAAGTGAAGTTGAACATTTTTCTTCTGTTTAAGAGCTCTTTGTGTACACCTTTAATATCTGTTCATGTCGCATGCTTTTCTGATATATATAAATATGTATTGATATATCCTTATATATCAACACATTGATTTATTGAACTCTGTACCTATATATATTTGTTCTTTTTCTCCTCCATTTTTTAAAAAAAATTTTAAGATTTTATTTATTTGACAGAGAGCAGGAGAGCATAAGCAGGGGGAGCGGCAGAGGGAGAAGCAGGCTCCTATCCAAGCAGGGAGCCCAACGCAGGGCTGGATCCCTGGATCCTGGCATCATGACCTGAGCCAAAGGCAGATGCTTAACTGGTTTAGCTACCCAGATGCCTCTCTCCTCTACTTTTTAGAATTCTATTCCATATTAGGGAAAGTAGCTTTTTATCTATACTATATAATGCAATATTGTCTACCAATTTGCATTTATCTTTGATATTGCTTATGGCATTTTTGTGCCATGGAAAGGGATTTTTAATGTAGTCCAAAAGTATCAATTTCTCTTACTGTGTTTGCATTTGAATTCATGTTAGAAAGTTTTCCCTCTAGTCAGGGCGTAAAGGAATTTACCTGTGTTTTCTCCTAGTCCTTGTGTGGTTTCCCTTTATTTTGACACTTAATTTGCAGTTTATTCTTGTGTGGTATCTTTTTCCAGTTGGCTCCAGTTATTCCAAGTCATTTGATAAAAAGACTCTGTTTCCCCACTGTTTGAAGATGCCACCCTCATCATATACTACATTTCCATTTACCATGTCTTTCTGGATTTTCTTTTCTGATCTGTGGTTCTAACTAAGCATTCAGGGGCTAGTACCACACTGTTTTAATTCTGGGGATTTCTGTAAAAATTTCTAAGGACCAGTCCCTCCTTCATTTCTCTTATTTTTCTCTTATCTCAAATTCTCTTCATTAAGCCCAACCTGATTATTCCAGAAAGCAAGTGATTAGTTCCAGAGGAAGTAGGGGGGCAGGGATTACTAGTTGCATTGGGATCACATGACATTATAAATCAATCCATGGAGAAGTCATAGTGTTATGGTATTTATTCACCACTTTCAAGAAAAGGGAATATCTTTCTACTTGTTCAAGTATATTTTTGTGTCACCGTGGAGGACTTGTACATATCTTAAGTTTATTCCTATATATTTTCTCTTTCGTGTCCATGCATGATTTTGTATCTTCCCCCTTTCAAATTTTAACAGTAATCTCTGTGAGGGACACAACATAAAATGACATTGAAAAACTCTATCAGGAAATATAACTGATGACACATCAGGAGATTTTTAGATGATAGGTCTATTAATCATGCTAGATATTCTCTGGGACAATAGGAAATAGTAATAGGCATTTAAAATGCAACCTTGCCTTTGCACTTGTATCAGCATAAATGCTCTGAGCAACAGAAGATAAACTTAAAATCTCTTACAAAGGGAGAACCCCAAACATTAGAATATTATCAAAACACACATGTAATTAAAAGGAAGCAGATAAGAGGATCAGGAAAGAAGATCATTGCAAAGATGTGTGCCAAATGCAGACTCAGCATTTGCTGTCTAGTGAATGTGCGTTTAGACAAAATATTCCGACTAGTTTCTGTAACTCTGTATCAACCTAGATTTTTTTGAAACTTCTCTGAATTAGTTTTCTCTACCTTCGATAATTACCTCTGTCAGTTCTTATCAAGATCTGCTCTACCTGAAGCTTCTTCCTTGGAGGGTTCATCTATCATAACTTCATTTCCTATCCAGATAAAATAAAACCCCTGTCATTAGACCTTACCCAAGTAATAATTTTTTTCGACTGTGTGGTTGCTGTCAATGGCACTTGCTCATTTCCATTCATTTGCTCCACCGCTCTATTAAACTCACCTTACCCAAAACTGAAACCAAATTGAAATCCCCGTTTTTGTCTTTGGCAACATCACACTCCCTGTGTTTTATCCCACTGTTCCTTAGTCATACACAGTCAGTCAACAAGTTCTGTGACTTTTCCCTTAGATTATTTCTTGCTTCTGTTATGTCAAGTTCATTCTTGGGGTCATTGCCACAATCTGCTGAAAGGGCCTTCCACAGAGCCCACAGTCCCTTGCAGTCCACGTAGAACTCTGCCAGATGTTTCACATTTTCAGGAAAAAGAGCTATGAAATTATCTTTTCATATACATTAAGTAATTCTGGATGCAAAATTCTAATTTTAAAAAAGACGTTTAAAAAAATAACCTTGATCCTTTTACATATGCTGAAGGACACGCCAATTTGAGCATGCCAGTTTGACTAATGTTCAGGTAATGGGGCACATTCGAGTTGGCATTTTTCATATCATTAATTTGTTATATTTTACATTTGTTAAATTGTATTTTTAAAAATACTATGCTGATCTCGGCCTTGTCACCCCTTGCCTGGAGCTCTGCAACGTCAGCCGCACTCTTTTTCCTGCTTCCCATCTCTCGATTCAACACTCTCTCCTGCATAAGGCACGAGTCCATTCTGTAGAAACGTTCTGTGCTTCCCAGTGTTTCCACCAAAAAGGTTTTATCCCTTTGGGGATGAGGGGGCATGTACTTGATCATTCACCTATTTCTTTTGCCCAAGGCAAGTTGTCTTCCTGTCTGCTCTAACCCTCTATTTGACACATATTTAATGTTTTTGTTCAGTGTGTACTTAGCCTTAATACCATCTCACTTAAAATTACACTCAACTAAATCTTATTTTTCCTTCAAGGCTCTATTCCAATTATTCCTCAGTAAGCCTTTCCTGACCACTCCAGGCAGCATCGTCTTCTGAAAGCCTGTAGTGGTGGTTCTTAATCAGAGATACTCACCAGAATCCTCTATTTGGCATTAAAATTGTTAAAAGTACAAATGCCTGGGCCCTCTGCCTGGAGGTTTTGCTTCCATGGGTCTGAGGTACATAATCTAGAAACCTGGGTTTTTAAAACTCTGCCGGGAATCAGAGGCAGCTGCATAATTTGTGAGATCCCATGCAAAACAAATTCAGGTCCCCTTTCTCAAAAAGCAGAGGAAAAAAATCTTTTCCCTTTCCTTCCACGATCTCAGAACTTGTCTTGATATTTTTTCCTTGCAAGATAATGTTATTTTAAAGAGAGTAAATTTTGAGTTGTTAGAATGAATTTTGTTGTTCATCTTTTTATTATATGGTGTCAGCTTTAAAGGCAAATACAAGAGTATTTAAATGACCTGTGAAATCACGGAGATGACACAGTTCATACACCATAGCTCATGCATGCATGTGGGTCATTTCTTATCAGAACAGTGAAAAACTTCACAAATTAACTGAACTGTTTTTATTTCCGTTCCTGATACACTTACCTTACTGAAGAGTAAAGAAAGACTGAAGGAAATGCACCTATGAGTAGCTTTCCCGTTCTTTTTCCTTTTCTGTCATTGCTTTTAGAATAAGTGTTAGGTAAATTCAGGAAGTAACACAAGTAAGAGGGGCAATGTTATAATTCCTTGGTCACCATGACCTTCCTTCTGTTCTGAAGGCAAGGCGAGTGTGGGGATGAACAGAAACATAGTCTCTTGGGGCTGTCAGCACGCCCACCACCCCCACCTCAGTCATGGTGGAAAGGCAAATGCAAATTTAAAAAAAATTGAAAATGTAGAAGCCCCTCCCCCCTTTCCTTAGAGCATTTACTTTAAAAATCTTGTAATTGCAAGTTCTTTTTGACTCTTTGAACTGTATATAAATCTTCAAAAACTAAGTCTTTTGCTAGCTTGACCCCGGAATGTCTTTCTCAAAGACCTGAGAACCAATACTTGAAATGGGATCAAGGAAGCTAGTACCCATGTTTCCAACTCCTGTGGGAGGGTAGGAGCCGAACTTTGCTCAAAAACTACCTCCTGTGGCGAGGGATGAAAAGTTTCTTTTCCTTTGGGTAGAGCCATTTAGCTAGCACAGATGGTCAGGCCAGTTTTCAGGTGTTTGGGAGATGAGCTATGTGTGACGAATGGTGCTGGCAAGTCCTCCTACTTGAGGACTAGTTGTTGTTGCCCTCGAGAATGTGTGTGGTGATGGGCTATCTCTGGCCATGTAAAAGAGGAAAATTTCCTTCTGTCTTCACTGTCTCTTTAGTGGAGGACCGTGATGCGGGTCACATTCAGGTTGAAGCCTTTTCCAGAATGGAAATGGTTCTTTCCTCATCTACTTTTGTGGAAAGTTTTTTTTGGGTTGGAAGGAGGTCTTGTTTAAATATGTGTCCCTAGTAATATCTACCTTGAGTCTTCTGAATTCCTCTGAACTCCAGAATTCTATGCTCTGGGTGTACCATGAACACTATAGGCAAAAGGAGAGGCAAGGGATCCCATAGGACTTCATTTACAAAACACAGTTTGAAGATGAAATTATGAAGAATTTCAAGATGGTATCAGCAGAGCATTAAATGGAGTGGGGGAGGGCCCTTCTAATACAAGGCCCTGTGTGTCTCGAGAGGCTGCATGTCCACGGAGCCTGCTCTGGTGATTCTAATATGGACCCCTGATTGACAATCTCTGGCTTCCAGCAAATGCTGTCCAAGCTATTGCCTCCCAACTCTGATAAAAGGCCTTAAACAATGAGAAGGCCAATACTTTTTCTGCATGCTTGTTACTTTTGAAATGCTATTTCATTAAATATAAAATTCCATTACCAACGGGTTCTAAGAAAATGACAAAATTCTTCCACTGAATTTTATTATATTTACCTTTACTCCAGCAAAGTGGATTATTGGCCAAGTCTTAGAAACATTTTATTTCCAAATAATTTGCCAAGTAAATAACATCATCCTTTGCCTGGTTCAGAGTTGTTTTTTTAATTAATTTTTATTTTTTCCATAACCCAGCCATTCTTTCCCTCCCCCAAACTCCAGCAGCCCTCAGTTTGTTTCCCGAGATGAAAAGTCTCTTATGGTTGTTTCAGTAAGCAGAAGTAAGTGACTTTAGTCTCTCAATAAACTTAAGTCAGAAATAACTGGTATCAAGCCCAACTATTTTATTCCTTAGTGGGGGACACAGAGCCTACCTCAGCCTTCAATGCAAATGTTTGTATATATGTGACAGGAGTAGATTAGAAGCATACCGGAAATGTAGGCAGCATAAACAGCAAGAATATCACAGAGGGGGAAGAGAGGAGAAGGATTTTTCAGGGGTTGTATTATAGAATCAACCATCTCAGGGCAAAAGGTCTTCTTTGGCATTCATCAATCCCACATGGAACTTAATGGTGATAATGCCAGCTCTCCCAGGAAATGTTAAAATAGCTCTAGAATTCTCTACTGACCAAGGTATGGAATTATATAATTCACTCTAAAAGATTTTTATATTTCATTCCTTGAAAGTCTGTGGCTTAAACAATTTCATTTTCCATTTCTCTGTGGCCTTATATAGACAGGATTTACTTTACTCGTGTTTGTTAAAATTACATTTGACCTGTCTCTTAAAATGCAGCTCTACCAAAGGAAGTATAATATCCTTCTGCAATAATCACTATAATTATAATCTTTAGGTCAAAATATCCAGGGGAGGTCACTACATTTAAGGGGGAAAGTGTATCATTATCTAATTAATTCCCAGTAATCTGTGCTTAGTATGAAGTCCCAAATAATAGCAGTGTATGAGAACTACAGCCTGATTGAGTTTTGGTTTCTTGCACACCTGGCAGATATTCCTATTAGTTTTTACTTTCTGCACTTTCTATACCTTTCTTTGTTTTGCTTTTACCCAAACTCTACTTTCTTCCATGAATGCGTTGTGTTGACTTGTCTTAAAACTTGCCTCATGCTGTGACATTCGGGGGGTTTTCTAGGAAAACCAGCTTTTCTAAAGAGGATAAAAAGCCCACCCTCCTCAGGGCTTCTGCAGTTGCAAGCCTGTTCTGATTCTGAGGCTGCTACCAGCTCTCTCATTTCTGTTCTCTAATTTAGTGGACTCATTTCATTTGAGGATTAAACTGGCACACTTTTGAACTCATTTGACATTTGAGACCCTGCAATCCGCAGCCCTGCCTGCTGGTCTTCCCACTTTAGCTGCAGAGCCCTGAAGAGCTCCAGCAAGATTATCAGTTTTATATTTAGTATCAGAAAGTGCATAAATCAAGTGACGGACTTCATAAATTCAAGGGAAGACAGCCCACGCAGAACATGATGCCTTTAAGGTCTGGCCTGTTTCTCACATCGTCTTTTCTTCTCTCAATTCTAGTCTAGCTAGGCCTGATCCTAAAAGTGTTAATACTTCTTATAGGATGGTGGTTGGGTCAGTATTCCTCCACCTAATTTTAAGCATTAAGCAAAAAAAAAAAAAAAAAATGCAATTGCAAGAAAAGGAAATGTCACAGTACAAATGCAAGCTGTAAGTTTTCAGTAATTTTCCTCCAGTACTTGGATAATGCCTGGCACATAATAGGTACTCAAGAAATAAATATTTTTTGAATAGATGAATTGTTTGAATCTCAGTTTTCTTCTCTAATTTATCCCACAATCCATGTGTATTTTCCACTAGTAAGTTGTTTATTTTCATTTGTTGGTATTTGTTCACACTGCTCTTGTGTTTCCTTGTCTCTTTGCTGGACAGTGTCATCCCCAAGACTCTGCTATTCCTCATAGCAGTTTGAGTGCTATTAATTCCTCAACTTTTCCTTCTAGTATTGATTTCTCCAGCAGGAACAGCAACTGCTAAATGCAATTTAGTTCTTGTTTACCAGTTTGGAAGTTGTCTAGTGGTTTTGTGCAAAGGTAGAACTGTCTCTGCAATGGGATTTTAAGCTTCTTGAGAGCAGGAAAAATACCACAAGCACCTTGGTTTTACTGATGAGTTGTGTAAAAATATTAGGCATTTACTAAGTGGTCACTGTATCCTGAATGTTGAGCTAAGTCAAGTGAGCCATCTGTTAGTAACCACTCATTCATTCACTCTTCCCTGAGCCACAACTGTGACACTGCTGTAGGGTGTCACAGCAGGGAGTTCTTTCAAGATAGTTTCCCTTTGTCATGACTGTTCCTGTAATGTCTATTTCACAATATGATTTAAAAAAATAAGAATTATGTAAAGAAGCAGAAGACCTGAGTCTTGGCTTTGGCTCTGCCTGCTTGGTTCAGTGACTTTGGGATGTCATTCAATAGGAAGGTTGGGGTGGACAGAAAAATATCCCTCAAAGATGTCCCCGTCCTAATCCCTAGACCCTGTGAATATGTTGCTTTACATGGCAAAGGATTTAAGGAATTTAAGTTGGGGAGATTATTCTGAGTTATCTGATGGACTCCATATAATCACATGTGTCCCTAAAAGGTGAAAGAAGGACGTAGAAGAACCCGAGAGAAGAGGTGGGAAGACAAAAGCTAGAGGTGAGAGAACACTAGACAGGGAGAAGGAAGGAGAGAGAGAGAAACAGTGGAGGATGCAGTGCCACAGATCTGAAGGTTGAGGAAGAGGTGGTGAACCAAGGGTCTTCTAGAAGCTAGAAAAGGCAAGAAAACAGATTCTCATTTGGAGCCTCCAAAGGAATGCAAGCCTTGGTCTTTGCCCAGTGAAAGCCATTTTGGACTACTGACCTCCAGAACTGTGAGATAATACATTCTTATGGTTTATGTGGGTGGTAATTTGTTACAGCTGCAATTGAAAACTAATATGGGGTTAATTCAGGCTTTCCTGTTTAAACACCTAGCTTTGCCTCACTTCTTCCTTCTCCAAAACGGGCATAATGAAAGCACATTCCTCATAAGATGTTTGCTAAGCTATGCTTGAGTATTAATAACTACCAATTGGCACCATGTATTCTATATGTTTTCAGTTGATTTTTAAATACCTATTATAATTGTTATTTATATATTGTTTGCTCATTTAATTATCTAGTCCTGGACAAATTAGCCAAATTTTGCCAAAACAATGTGTTCTCAAAGTACTTAGTATGTTTTAATGCATGAATAGTTTCTTAAACAAACATATAGGTGACTAGATTTCAGGGTTAAGAGATAAATTCTCTGGTTTGAATATGAATAATGACAGAAATTTTACTTCCTATGTAATTTGGACAGATTAAATATTTTTTAAAAAATTCAAAGACTATAAAAAGGAGGTGAAGTCTAATCAGGATGAGTCAAGCAACTATGGAAAAATTTTGATGTCAAGGGAAATGGTTCAGAATAATTCAGACTGATTGTCCACACAGCTTGAATTTGCCAAATGAAAGCCAAGTTTCCACTACATTCTACTGTGCGGGGCTTCCTTTTGAAGCAGTCTCAGGAAAATCACCTTGAAGTTTCCTACAGGAGTCAGCAATCTTGAGTAGAACATAGCCATGAGGTAGCAATCCACTCCTTGGCCGCTGACATCTTCCTTTTATTTATTCTCGTGTATTCATTTAATGATGATCCATCTGTGATTCCCTATCTATTTATACAAAGTAGAAAGGTTTAAAAAGAGCAAGTAGAGACACAGTATGGGAGAACATCAATGTCTCCTCATATAAGTCATTCTAATACTCCTTGAATTGAAGATACTTAAACTGGTTAACTGTTTTAGGCCAAAGCAATTGATTACACGGAATTTTATCTTGAATTCCAAATGGAAACACTAAATTAATTCTTTTCTGTTTATTAAAGAGGCTATAGATTGCGCTTAGGCTTCAGAAATTTTTTTACAACAGGCATTCACTCATCAACTTTCCTTAGCATTCATTGAGTATAAAGCATTATTCAAGAGAATGAGGAAGGCTCCTAAAACCTAACACATCTACAAATGAAGAAAAAGAGAGTTCAGTTGGGAAATGCCATGTTTTATTTGAATTCATAGCACTCACTTGACTGTGTGGCTTGAGGAGAGAGCTGTCATTTCACGTTCCTAGTTATAATTGTTAATCAGTATAACATGTCCCATTTCCTTTCCAAAGATCCATTTGTATTCTTTGTATGGTGATGTTCAACTCGGAAAAGCTAAGAAAAACCAGATATAAGAAGAAACTTTATCATAAAGGAACTTTCACATTCTGATGTGGCTTTAATATGGGCCAATTTAGCCAATTGCCGACCATGTAACAAATGACACACAGAAAACTAAGTTATTGGGGCACCTGGTGGCTCAGTTGGTTGAGCGACTGCCTTCGGCTCAGGTTATGGTCCTGGAGACCCGGAATCGAGCCCCACATCGGGTTCCCTGCTCAACGGGAAGCCTGCTTCTCCCTCTCACTCTCCCTGCTTGTGTTCCCTCTCTGGCTGTGTTTCTCTCTGTCAAATAAATAAATAAAACATTTAAAAAAAAAAGAAAAGAAAACTAAGTTATGGTTGAATCACCAGTAGAACTGAATATTGTATATTCATTACATTTGAATACTTTCTTCTTATTTTCTCCTCTCCCTTCTTTTCTCTTTTCTTCTCTCTTCTTTCTTTTACTTTCACATACTGAAAGATTGCTAGAACATTTTTTTCTACTGGTTCTTTGACATCTAGACATCTCTCTTTTCACAATATGGTAGATATTATTTATTTAAGTGAAGTATCTCAGAGAAAAATGTGCTTTGCCCTTTTCCTTTGCCCTGTAAGAGTAGAACCCAACTGCTACCTGGATTATGAAGACTGTACCTTTTTGTGGGAAATCAAGTCATTTATTTTCTATTGTCCACCCAAGTTTAATTTATACAATTTTAATAATATTTTTATTTTAATTTAAAGATGTTGGTAACAACATACATGTTAAACCTTTTCTGAAAATATTATACAGCTGAATTAGTTGGTTAGTTAATTATGGTCTGTCTTGTTCTAACAGGGCATCTAGGGTAGTATATATCAGATTCTAAACAAGACAATAGAATTAAAAAGAAAAGCTTTGACTAGGAGAATGAGCCTGTCAAGGAGGCAGCTAACTCTGCATTCATGCAGGCTATAAGAGCTTACATGATTATCAAACCTGGACCGTAGAATAGGCTCTAAGCAGTCAATTAAATATGAATTTCTTATTGTCAATTCCAAATTAATATGTTTGTCCAAGGAAACAAGTAATTTCTTTAGACCTTGGTCTAAAGCAAATTATTTACATAATAATAATAACTCATCCTCTCTTTCTCTCTCTCTTCTCTCTCTCTCTCTCTCTCTCACACACACACACACACAAACACACACACACACTACTTGGCATTGGAGCTGATGTGTATGTGTAGTTTCAGAATGTTTTCTATTAAGACCACTGAGAAATACCAGTGTCAGATGAGGAGTTGTGGTAAGGACCTTGAGCAGAGGACACTACTGGTTGGGACTTGAGACAAGTACAGTGAAGATGTATCTGGCAAGGCTGAGAATGTAAGACGGAGATATTTCCTAAGCTTACAGATCTAATGGCTGCTGCTGGCTCCCATGTAGTCTACTCCAATATACAAAATTTCCATTATTTCCCCCTGCTAGGTAAATTAACATTGTCAAATCTTCAAAGATCCTACTTCCCTGAAAGTGCTATCATTAGATCAGCAACATAGGTTAGGTATTGTACATTGATTGTATTTATTTCCTATTGAATTTTTAATAAAGGTTTTGAATCCTTGACATGTATCCAGAGGACAGTGACAAGAATAAAGAAGGTTCCTGAAGTCATTGTACCTGAGGACCCTGCAACAGACTTGGTGATATTTGGAGGACAAGAAAACACTTAGTAAGGCCATGCCAAGGATCTTTAAATATTTAAGACAATCATGTGAAAGACTTTTCTCTGTCAGTTAGGAGGCCAGGAGTGGAGCAGAACTAGAACCAATAAACAGAAGCAGGCACAGAGGATGGATATTTTGATTAATAAGAAAGGACCCTCTAGAGCAATTAGAATGGTTGGAAATCAAATGAGCTGCATTGGTAACAGCATAAGCACCCTGTCGTTAGAAGCAAATGGTCAGAAGCCGAATGAACATTAGTGAAAGATAGAAGCTCTAATAGAGGAAATTGGACAAGGTGGCCTTTGCAGCCTCTTCTGGCTCCTAGACAACTCAATGAAAAACAAGGATCTTTCTTCATTTTTCTCTCCAGCTCTTGTCCTCATTGTCCCTCTGCTTCTGCTTCCCTCTATGTATCTAACTCCTTCTTCAGTTTATATATGAACTATGGGGAGTCAGGAAGACGTAGGAGTACCTCAGACCTCACTCCTGACCAGGCCTCTCTCATACTCCTCAACTCCCATTCATTGCTATTACTAAGTCATGGTTTCCTCTAATAAAATGTACAAGGCAGACACAGCTTCAAGACCTCTTTCTTCTCCCTTCCACCAACTCACCCTCCAAAACCACTTCTTAAATATAAATTTCTCAAGTCACCATGGCACACACCTATTTTTACCAACAGTAGCTTCCAAAACTTGGAGTAGTGATTAGTCACTTTGGGAAAGAAATGAGTCGTGTCTGAGATCAGTGTCTCTATGTTTAACAAAGCCATGCTTCCTGTTAATGAAGAAAATCATGATGAATATTTTATGGTCCAAATAACCTATATTATAGGAAGAAATGGAACAAGATCCCAGGGATGGATTGCTGCTGAGAACCCTTCTTCCTATTTCTGAAGATGGGATACAGATTCTGGTTGTAGTTCATACACATACCCGATGATCTCTCTAGGCAAGATACTGCATGACTCTCTAACTCCAAACCCAGTGGAGCCCTGGGAATACAAGCCTTCTCTTGGCTGGAACAGTGTCTCCCTTTCCCAGACACACCCAGCCTGACTTTGTGGAAAGTTAATTCTGTTCCAGATATCATTGTACTTCCTTTATAAAAATAAGTGGAATGAGTGATGATTAGGAATGCTGAAAATATAACTTTTTATTTAATGGCTGTCATTGAATATCCATTGCCTTAATAATTCTCAAGCCAAGTCCTATTATCTTCATGGGTAATTTAAAACCAAATAAGGTTCACATTCTATGCATTCCTGGAGAGTCAAAATGCATATCAGTATATTAAAGGTCCTGAGAAGTCTTGCAGGAAAAACACTTGTCAAAATAGGTTTAGACTTAATATTTCCTCACTTGACCATGCAAAACCTTGTTTTCAAAGGCTATCCGTGGTGCAGGACTTCATTGCTCTGCTGGACATAGTCTGAGAAATGCATTATAACAAACCAAAGGTCATGTAGCACACAGTATGTAGCCTAGTACCTGACCTTCAAAGGATGCTTAGTAAGTACACCTTTATTTTTGGCTTCTCAAGGCAGAGATAACTAACAGTTCACCAGAAATGTTCTTCTCTTTACTATAATTTGGTAGGGAAACAGCTCCAGGGAAACAGACTATGTTCCCAACCTCCCTTGCATCTACGTGGGTTCATGTACAGAGTTCTGGTCAGTGAAATATGAATAAAAATTAAACATAGCACTTTCAGGTCTAGCCTGTAAAAAAAAGACAATGGGACATCCTCTGCTATTTCTCCCCAGCCTACTGGCTGGCTATATTGCTTAGGATAGCACTGAGAGCCACGTGTTAAAGAGGGCAAACCCTCTGTCAGCTTGAGTTCCTGAATTATTTGTGGAGCGGAGCCCTCCCTTCTGTCATCTACCCCTCACTGCACATATATATATTTCGGTTGGATTTTATAGAAGAAATAAAGATAGTACCTTATCCCAAATTTATGTTTTCCATGCAGATTACTGAGCCCACCACTACTTGTATAGGAAGATTTTATCATTACTAAACAGAAAAGCCAACACATACTTGATATGTCTGGTTTCATGGATTCATTAATTCAGTCATTCAACAAACATTTATCTGTCATGCACAGGGTACTACGTTTAAGAATATAAAGATGAATACATTTGAGTTTCCATCTAAACATTGATATTTATACAAATGAAATCACAAAATTTGGAAATTCCTCAAGTGGTTATGTTCATAGAATAAAAGAGGAAAACCATATATCAATTTAATAGATGTTTGTATGGCTGACAAAATTCAATACCCAATCAATATAAAAAATGTTCAGCTGACTAGAAATAGGAAGGAATTTCCTCAAATGGATAAAGAACATCTCTGAAAAAAAACAGATTATAGATAATGTCATACTTCAATGTTGAAAGACTGGTAGTTTCCCCCTAGAGATCAAAAACAATGCAAGGGTGCCCACTTTCATCATTTCTAGAAAGCATAATTCTGGAAGTGTTTTCTAGTGAATTCAGGCAAGAAAGATACATAAAATGCATAAAAGACAGAAAGGAAGATTTAAAACTATCCCAATTTGTAGATATGATTGTTACAGAGAATACTAGGAAACCTGAAAACTGGCTAGAATTAGAACTGATTAATTCATCAAGATCCCAGGATACAAAGCTAATATACAAAAATTCAATTGTATTCTGATGTACTATCTGCAAACAATTAGAAAAACAAACTTTTCAGCAGAAATCTATTTTTACAAATTGAACAAAAAGAGTCCTGTATTTAAATACTGAAAACTAGAAAACATCACTGAGAGAAATTAAAGATGACCTATACGTGTGGAAAGGTACACCATCTTCAAGCATCAGAAGACTCAATTTGCAATTCTAACCAAATTGATGTATAGATTTATGTAGTCAAGTCAAAATCCCAGCAGCTTAATTTTGTAGAAATAGACAAAATGATTCTAAAATTCACATGGAAATGCAAAGGACAAGAATAACAAAAACAGTTTTTAAAAGATAGAGCTAGAACACTTACCCTACCAGATTTCAGGACTTATAAAACTATAGTGTTAAAGACATTTTTATATTGGTGAAAGTATTAACATAGAGATCAATAAAAAGGGTCCAGAACAGACCTACATATATATTGTCACTGATATATGACAAAGAAACCAAGGCAATTTGATGGAAAAACAAATGTCCATTCAACAAACTGTGCTAGTTAACATTATGGGGGAAGAAAATGAACACTGGCCTTTATTTTATTCTATATCAAAAATTAAATCAAAGGTTATCTTAGACCTAAATAGGTAAAACCTCAAACTATAAAACTTCTAAAAGAAAACATAGGAGAACGTCTTTGTGACCTTGGAGGAGGTAAAAGTTTCCTTAGATTGCATCCAAAAATTATAAACCATAAATAAAAAATAAATTGGGCTTCACCAAAATAAAAAAAATTTTGATCTTCCTAAGTTGAAAAGGAAATACTGGGAAAAAAATGTTTGCAACAGATACATTAGACAAGGGGCTTGCTTTATACATCTAAAGAATATTAACCACCCCAAAATAAGAAAACAAACAACCTAGTAAGAAAACGGATGGAAATATTTGAATAGACACTTCACAAAAGAAGATATAGGAATAACCAATAAGCATACAAAAAAGATGCTGAATATTATTAGTCATCAATGAAATGCAAATATAATGGGATACTGCTACATATCCACTAGAATGGGTAAAATTTTTAAAAATCTGGTAATACCAAGTGTTGACAAGGATGTGGAGCAAATGAAGCTTTCCAACACGCTGTGGCAGTTTTTTAAAAGAGTTAAACTTATATCTTCCATATGACCCAGTACTTCCAATCCTTGGTATTCACCGAAGAAAAATAAAACATATGTCCACACAAAGACATATGTATTCCATACAGGTGTTCATAGCAGCTCTATTTGTAATTGCCCTAAACTGGAAGCAACCCTAGTGTCTATCACAGTTAAATGAATGATCTAATTGTGTTTTGTTTACATAATGGCATATTTATTACTCAGTAATAAAACATAAAGGACTATTGATGTATCTAACAATATGATGAATCTCAAAATCATGCTGAGTGAAAGAAGGCAGGCAGAAAAGAGCACCTATCGAGGATTCCATTTAAATGTAATTCTAAAAAATACTAAATAATCCATAGTGACAGAAAGGAGATGTGTGGTTGTCCATGGATAGGGACAGAAGGAGAGAAACCTTAGAAAAAGTCACAAGTTAACGTGTAGGGATGATGTAAATAATTGTTATCCCAATTCTGGTGATGATTTTGTGGGTATAGCCATATGTTAAAGTTGTTCAAACTGTACACTTTAAATATGTGCACTTTAATTTACTTCAGTTATCCCAAGGTGAGTTGAAAAAATTTTAAAGGAGAAAAGGATGGGCTTGATAGTTTTCCACCTTATTCAATGTCATGCATTTCAAAATTGATTTGTTAGGCTCTGTGAAAAATCTGTTGGAATCTGTACACACTGAGACATCTTTTGAGCAAAATTAATTTCACCTCCAGCAGACATCTTAACTAATTCTTTTTTGGTGTTGTGTCTACATGGCTGGTAAAGTTAGGGTGAACAACAACAAACTGGTTTAAATATTTGAGCCAAATAATGTCCTTTGTACATTTTCCCCAACTTGAAGAATGTATGAAATAATCTTGGGAAGATTTTTAACCTTTTCAGGAAATTAAAATTTCAAATTACAAAACAATAAAATAGAAATTTACACAGTATAGCTGAGTTTCCTAGAGAAACAATAGGAATGAAGATTTTTAGGTGGAGAAATTATGACCAATTATGTAGTTGTAGGTCTGTTCAAGTGTCACGTGTAGTTTCGGGGTTGTTTCCTGCTGATATTGTACAACAATGAAGCCGTCCTTCTGCGAGTTCACCCGAAGCCTGAAAAAAGTCTCTATTTAAAAGACAGCATGTGGTTCTTTGTTTTCCTACACCCACTTAGTTAAATTTCCCAATTATTGTGTATATTATGGAAAATTTTTAGTTTTTATCTGCTTTACTCATCAAAATGTTATTTATAGAGTTATTTTAAACTATCAGATGCCCAGAGAAGCTATTTTCAGCTCAATTTTACAGAAGAGTCAGAAGTTTCATATAGTTAAGTTGAAATGGAATTAACTACTCAAAATGTAAGAGTCTAATTTGAAACACAGATCCTCCAAGTTATGAATATGTTCCAAGGTTGGCACAATATATGAACACATCTCTAAGGATTGCCATTTATACTCTCACACATGTAGAGATGACTCAATGCCTTTTTAGGCTGGTAGCTAACAAATGGCTTTAGATTAGGACATTTTGAATGAGTTCAATTTCATCATGAGCTTACTCGTCTCTCTGGTATTCGTACATTCGGTACACTACAGAACTTTCTATCCTCTTTGTATGGAATCCCTAGCTCCATAGCCATGGAGCTAGGAAGGCAGAATTTAATGATACTAATTAACATGTTAGAATAAATATTTGGAGTACTACAATAATTGCAGCCACCATTTATTCAGACATTACCTAGTGTTAGGTGCTTTGCTAGGCATATTATTAATAACTAGCTAGTTATAAACCGCTTATTCTGGACCAGATGCTATGCCAAACACTGTTAATCCTTACAATTATAAATATGGATTAGCTGAATTCACAGGTGAAGAAACTGAGACAAAAAAAAAAAAGAAAGAAAAAAGAAAGTAATTTTCCAGTAACATGGCTGTGACTAGTAAATACCTAAAACTGGAGGAATTAATCCTTTTGTGGGTCAGGCCACTTGTTTTCTCCTTGACCATCTCTGGAGTGTGCTTTTTATTCCTGAAAGATGAAACAGCTCTCTTCTGGTCTTAGTATGTTCTGGCTACTGTAACAAAATACCACAGGCATATATACAACAAGAACTTCTTTTAGGGTCCTGGGAGCTGGAAGTCTGAAATCAAGATGCCAGCACAGCATGGTTGGGCGATGGCTCTTTTGAGGCTGTTAGACTTCTTGTTGCCATATGGTGGAAGGGGCCAGACATCTCTCTGGAGCCTGTTGTATGTGGCACCAACCCCCCTCATGATGGCTCCCCCCTCATAACTTAAGCACCTCCCAAAGGCCCCACCTCCTCATACCATTACCTTTAGGG
The DNA here is from genome assembly GCA_004023965.1 of Spilogale gracilis. Classification (NCBI taxonomy): domain Eukaryota; kingdom Metazoa; phylum Chordata; class Mammalia; order Carnivora; family Mephitidae; genus Spilogale; species Spilogale gracilis. The sequence continues at coordinate 50,177 of PITA01002050.1, forward strand.
GTTAGGATTTCAATACATTAATTTTGTGGAGAGTCAGGTTTTCATACCATCCCTCTTATGCCCTGATTGCCTTTATCTTTCAGACTATAGAATTCTTATTCCTCTTTTCCTCCTCCTCCTCCTCCTCCTCCTCCTCCTCCTCCTTCCTCTTCTTCTTAAGATTTTGTTTATTTGAGGGCGCCTGGGTGGCTCAGTGGGCTAAAGCCTCTGCTTTCAGCTCAGGTCCTGATCTCAGGGTCCTGGGATCGAGGCCCGCATCAGGCTCTCTCTGTTCCTCAGGGAGCCTGTTTTCTCCACTCTCTCTGCCTGCCTCTCTGCCTATTTGTGATCTCGCTCTCTGTCAAATAAATAAATAAAAAATCTTTAAAAAAAAAAGATTTTGTTTATTTGAGAGAGAGAGAGAACACATGTGTACATAGGCAGGAGCGGGGGAGAGGAGGGAGGAGCAGAAGGAGAGGGAGAAGCAGACTCCCTGCTGAGCAGGGCGCCCATCCTGGGACTTGATTCCAGGACCCTGAGATCAGAGGCTTAACCAACTGAGCCACCTAGTGCCCCAGACTACTAGATATAACTATACTACTAGATATAACCCAATTCTTTAAGCTTTGAATAGAATTAGTCCAAATTTCATGACAAAGTTCTCAATTTTTTCTGAGGATTCTGGGAGTAAGGATATATTACCTATCTAATATACCATAACAAATTTCCCTAAAACTTAGTGGCTTAAAACAGTAACATTTATTTCTTACAACTTCTTTGTGTCGGGATACAGTGGAGATGGCTGGCCTCTGCCACACAGTGAATGGGCTTTAAGCTAGAAAACTTGAAGAATGAGCTTGGGAATCATCGAAGGCTTATTTGCCCATATTTTTAGGAGTTGAAGCTAAGGCAGTTGGTTAGAGTATGTACACACATGGCCTTTCCATAGTGCACCGGCTCCCTTACCTCGGGAGGTGTGGTTCCAAGGGCAGGCAATCTGAGAGAAAGCAAGAGCCAGGTCAAAGCCACATTCTCTTCTTTGACTTCACCTCTGAAGTCCTAGAGCATGCCTTCTGTCCTCTTTATTGGTCGAGGCACTATGAGGCACCTCTGGGTTCAGGGAGAAGGATCATAGACTCTGTTCGTGATGGAGATACTTCAGTGTCACATTGTTAAAAAAAAAAAAGCGTGAGGGTTGGAGGATACAGTGGTGCAGCCTTCTTGGCAAAGAAGAGGTTCCTACAGGAAGCGATAGTGAGGAAGTGAAAAGCTTTCCATCACTGATGCCCCTTAACTCCTGCTTTTCCTGAGTGAGCTCCATGAATGAACTGTTTTATATGCTGTCTCCCTATTCTCTACCGCTCTGAAGACTTGAAATCCAACCTCCTTCCCTGATTTACACGCACGAGGAAGTACAGTCCCTCCCAAGCAAACACTCACAAAGAAAAACACTCATTAAAGTTTTTTCTGTGTAGCTGAGTAGCCTGAGGTTTTCAGCAATGGGTGGGATTTACATGGCAGCCAAACTGATCACTTAAAAATAGAATATTGGAAACCCCGGATTTGAAAATGCTATGGACCCTCTCCTGTGTTCCAGGGCTTGCTTCTCTCCCTGTTGCCCTGTTTTCCTGTCTGCTTCTCTCTCTTGTGTCTAAATACCTTCCATTTTCTTATAAAAAGTCATTGACCTTGCCTGCACCAAATCTCCATGCCCCACACCCAGCGGATGGACTCTCTCTGTCCAAGCAAAGTCCCAGTGATGTGTTCTGTTAAACCGCACAGGCTGCCTAAATCTCAGCCTGGCCTATCTCCCTTCTCCACCTCTTGCTGCAAAAGGAAGGAGCAATGAAGAGATTCAGTCCTTCTGCAGTATGAATTAACCCCTCTTCCCACCCCTGTTTTCTCCATGGAAAAGGCAGAGGTTGCTACATTCGGTTGTGGTTTTAAATAACACCCCCCCCCATGGTATTAGCATGTGTTGAACTGCAGCCAGCACTGTCCACTGAAGTTTTCCATCTCTGATTTCCAAAACATTCAGGGAAAGCTTCAACCTCAGATGTTATAAATATGCCTAAGAGCAGAGTTTCCGAGGCAAAAATCACCATTCAAGGTCGAGAACCTCCAAGTCTCCCTTAAAATCTAAATCAATTTAGTCCTCTCTCCTATAGCCCCATTCCAAAGCCCATCCCTAAATCCTATGAATTTTCAGAATTAGCTTGACTCTGGAAAGGCCTTTATGGAAACACATAAATATGATAGAGATGCTTTCTGCATAAACCCTAAATAGGCAGAGTTGGGAAGAATATTGCTTCCCACATGGCAGCTATAACACAAATTGTAACTATTTTCACCACAGTCATGTCTTCCCCGCTCCCCCACTTCTCAGCACGTCTGCCCCGGCTCACTCCTGTCTCTTCCCATGGGCCCGCCACTGAGGTGAGGGCACCCTGGGATCCCACACACCTGACCACTGAATGGATTATGGTGCCCACTGGCTCAGAGTAATCCAGTCCAGTGGTTTCTATAGGACAATGGGACAGGAGTAAAAGACAGGAGCTAGAAGAGTCTGAGCAAAGCAGCGCACGGCTCTCAGCTGAGGCAGAAGCACAAAGTAGATGCTGAGAGATTTGACATGGATGTAATCAGTTTGGCTTCCAGAACTGGAGAACAAAATCTAGTTCCCCAAAGCCAACTAGCTCCCGCTTACAGCCCCTTGAGTGGTCGGGTTACTCCTCTTGCCCCCGGGGCGGGCTGAGAGATCCCAACAAGCTGACTCCATTTCTTCAACCACTTTGCCACCAAGCAAACAGAGATGATTCTACACCGAATATGAGAAAGAAAATGGCAAGATATTTCTATTTTCATTAATTTATGTACCTACTATTTTCTGGGCATGTATGCTGTAAGCAGTGAAAAATTTTAAATCAAGGAGTTTCTCTACAGTGTAATTGATGTTCCTACCTGATATTCTAGGGCCATTAAAAGGATAAAACATACTTTAATACTGAATGAGATGTTGCCATTGTGAACTTATCCTAATCAAAGAGCTTTCTCAAGAAATAATATGCCATTGAAGTATCTCTGAAGGTATTTTGCATTTATTACACTTGAATAGTGAACTTTATTTGAGGGGGCTTCATCACAGGGCTTTGCAAAATGCTAAATAATATGCTACTTGTCAGGGTGTGTGTGTGTGTGTGTGTGTGTGTGTGTGTGTGTGTGTGTGTATTTCCAAGAGATCTCTATCTGCTTCTTAGGATGAGTGTCTCGGCAAAACAAGCAGGCAAACAAATAATAACAAACTCGTAAGGCATTTCTAAGAAATGTGTGCCCATTCCAAGAAATGGGGTCAAATACATCAGCAAATTAAGAAATGTAATGGATTGTGGAAAAAGCCTAAATCACGATGCAATAAGTAAGGAGTTGGGCTCTGCATACGTAATCCTTTGCACAAGGAATTCATACTCACTAACGATGACAAGCCATGTAATACACAGACAGGATATGGTTCAGAGGAAAGGAAGTGTGCTCCACACTCAACTATTCAGCAAGCTACTTAAACTTATTGAGCCTGTTTCCTTGTTTATACTATGAGGATAACAGCATCATTTACTGCAGTAGGGTCTTGTGAGGATTCAACAACATAGTGTACCCGAAGCACTTGGCACGTGCACTGATGTGCTCACTAAGTCTCCTACTACTTGTTCCATAGTACTTAGTGTTCTCTTCATTATTGCACATGTATCTGGAAATTCTGGTGTAATTTTCCTGGTATATGAAGAGCCTGATGTGTGGCTGGAATCTGGAATCCAACCTGCTTCTGCTCACCAAGACGGCTCTAATTTCTCTTCCTCCCTCCCTCTCTTTCAGTGTGTGTGTGTGTCTATGTGTGAAGTTGGTCTGTGCTAAATCCCATGGTTTCGGCCATCAGGCTTCAGTGTCTTTGGCTTTACTTACCTTGACTCAACAGCAAAACACAGAAGCTATTTTTATATTTTGCTGTTTGACCTTTAAAGTTACCAGCCAAACAGATTCCTGGACCTCCCCTACCTCCCCTATTTGTCACTATCATCAACTATTTCCCATGAGCCATCACACAGCCAATCAGGTGACAGCTGGGCTTAGATGGGAAAAAGTGACCCAACTTACTGAAAGAATATTATTGGAACCTTGCCATACTTCAGTTACGCTCCTGACAAATTCCTTTTTTTTTTTCCACACCTATAACTTCTGGAACTTTGGCAGGCTTAAATCATATACTTTGCCATCAAAGTTTTTATTTTTTTTTCTTTTTCAGAGAAACTCAAAGTAACATAAATATTTATTTATTTATTTGACAGAAAGAGAGAGCACGAGAGAGAAGCAGGCTCCCCACAGAGCAGGGATCCCTGGACCCTGGGATCATGACCTGAGCTGAAGGCAGACGTTTAACCAACTGAGCCACCCAGGGTCCCCATTTCTTAGTTAGCATACAACCATACTGAAGCATCACTGCATTTATTCCTATGTGTCCCAGCTCTCTAATACTCTCGCTGCTCCATCTAGAAATTTCTGTGTTTCCATGCACATAGTACACAATTCAAGTTGTACAATTGATCATAGAGCTGGAAATGAGCTACCAGTTTCCTCCCCAATCACTATTAGTTTTTTGTGATAAATATATATTTTAAAAAAACAACACAACATGTAGCATACATAAACATTCTCATCTAGGATTCCTTGAGAAAGTTAAGCTCTTGTACCTGAAGGTATCCATGCATGTGATAAAGTAACATTTCTCCTAGGCATCCGGAACAGTATTGGGTAACGTACTTGAGAGAATTGAGGAAATAGTTATAAATAACCCTTTGTGTGGTGTGGTTCAGATGAGAAACTCTAGTTGAGAAATGCCTTCACTTAATACTCTAGCCTACGGGTTATACGCAGGGAGTGCATATAAGTCCACTATCTTCCTCCTACTCATCCTCATCTTTTCCCTATTCTTCCTCTTTTATAGAATATATATGCTTTTTATCAAAGTTAAATGTAAATCAGAAAGTGTGTAGAGTGCATCAATCTTCAGTGTACAGTGGGAAGAATTTATATATGTATATGGTCATGCAACCACCCTTCAGATCAACCACCTTTTCCATCTCTTTAGAATGCTCCCCCACACTACCAGAGATAACCTCTAGTCTAACCTCTATCATCACATTTAGTTTTGCCTGTTTGGGAACTTCATATACATAAAACCGTATCTGTTTCTCCCTTCTTTCCTTCAACAAGTTGGAAAGATTTTCCGTGTTGTTGTATTTCCGTTTATTTTTATTGCTGAGTATTACACTATTATTTGAATAGATCAGTATTTATTTACTCATTTTCCTGTTGGTGGACATCTGGATTGTTTTTAATTTGGGGTTGTTTGGTTAAAACTGCCATGGACAGACTCTAGCACATCTCTTGGTGGATATAGGTATTCATTCTCTTGGGTGTCTATCTGCGTGCCGACTGGGTCATGAGTGAGCTTTTGTTTAGCTTTGGGAAATGCTGCCAAATGGTTCTCCCAAATAGTTATTCCAATACTGCTCATTCTTTTTAATAGCTGCATAGTACTAAGTGGATTTTTCCATGATTTGTTTAACTAGCCCACTAATAATAGACATACATGTAAGTTGTTTTCAAACACTTGCTATCACAAAATACATCCCAGATATTATCATCTTACAGTGATCACTTTGCACTATACAAGTTTATCTTTGGGAAAAAGTATAAGAAGGAAAGTTGCTGAACTGAGAGATGTGTACATTTTTATCTTTAGTAGATACGAATAGAGGGTCTCCAGTGGGTTTCAACTAGCATGTGCCCTTCCTGGCAGTATTTAATATTGCTTCACCTCATGCTCATGGCCACAATAGGTCAGCACATGTTTTGAACTTGTCCATCCAATAGATATAAATCCTGTTTCCCTGTAGTTTTAATTTGAAAGTCTCTTATTACAAGTGATACTGAGTATCTTTTCAAAAATTTAAAAGCATTTGTGTTTCCTTTTCTGAGATTTCTCTTTAAATATTACCTAATCCATTATTCTAATGAGTTGTTGGTCTTTTATTGATTTAGGGGAGCTCTTTTGATAATAAAGGAGTTAGACCTTTGTCTGTGAGAATATTTTCCCTCAGATTGTTGCTTGTTTTCTCTCTCTGTTAATAACTGAGAGGATGATTTGGAGTATCTCCTTTACATCAGGTTTCCAAAGCATATTTTACAAAGCTCTTTCTTCTCTTTCTTCTACCACCCACATGAAGTGTCTTGATCATTAGTAATCAATAAAATTAATTTATGCTGCAAATTCACTCTCTGGGTTATTAAAAATAATCTTGCCCTAAGGCACACTCCAGAGAATTAAAAGGAAGCCTCTGTATAAAAAAGTGATTGACACACAGAACATAAGTATGGTTGCTATCTTAGTTTTTTCAAGGAAGCAAAAGGCAAATTGCACTCTTAGTAATATTCTGTGTTAGAATAATTTGTTCAGATTTGAAAAGTTTTATATGTGATAAGCAGATGGCTCACTCCTGGGGGCCAGCCACAGCAACAGTCGGGACCAAAAAGGTGGGGACGCATCGGTGATAATGAGGAGACTGGACTCAAAGAGTGGTTTGGGGATCTCCCAAAAACATTGTTCTCAGGGTTCTTTATTTATAGCACATTTTAGTTAAAATCTAATCTAAGGAACAATCAATTACAAAGACATATCCTTACTGATGCACATCACGTGTCTTGTTCAGGTGGTTTTTATCAATCATTATCCTATCAGAACTTTCTGCCTCCCCTAAATGCAGGGAGGTGAGTATGCGGTGATGCGGTTAGGAGATTTCTTTTATTTGAACTAAGCTAGTTACAATGCAGCTACCATACTACTATGATTGTTTTTCTCATTATCTCTATTAATTATCATGTCTTAAAAGGGTAGGGTGAAACTTGAGGCTTGAGGTAAGCAAGCTAAAAGTAGGAGCAGAGAGAGGTTTAATATAATTGTAAGTAGAAAGAGAAGTGTTTTTTAGAACTAATCAGGTGAAAAGGGAGAGCAAAGAAGGCAAAGCTGCATGGCGTCGATGACTGCGACCTTGCCTCACTCCCTCACTTTGAGGAACGGTCATGGCTTCTGTGCCTTGCAGAGGGAATCCATATCAATGACCGTGCCTCTGGTCCGCAGCAGTTCATGCTACCCTCGGGCGTCCAACAAGTCACAGAGGGGTTGACAGGCACTTCACACAACTCCCAACTTAGAGTTTCCTATAAAATGCCCTAAAAATTGGGACTGGTATAGAGAGGGACCTAAAGTGCAATCACTGAGATGCTTAAAGCTATTGATCACATTCTTCAGGAAGATTTCTCCTCATCCACTGACATCTTATAAAAACCATTTTAATGATAGAGAAACTGAGGTTGATGGAGGGAGATGGGCAGGGATGGACTGGATGCATGATGGGCATTAAGGAGGCCACTTCTTTTTTTTTAAAGGTTTTATTTTATTTATTTGACAGAGAGAAACACAGCTAGAGAGGGAACACAAGCAGTGGGAGAGGGGGAGAAGCAGGCTTTCCGCCCAGCAGGGAGCCTGATGTTGGACTCCATCCCCGGTCTCCAGGATCATGACCTGAGCCAAAAGCAGACGCCCAACCACTGAGCCGCCCAGGCGCCCCAAGGAGGCAACTTCTTATGATGAGCCCTGGGTATTGTGTGTAAGCGATGAACCACTAGATTCTACTCCTGAAACCAATATTGCACTGCATGTTAACTAAGTAGAATTTAAATAAAACTGTGAAGAAAAAAATTGTTTTAAATCATCATGTTATAGCCTGACATTTACTCATTTTCTCCTCTATAAATTCTTTGCAGCCAGGGACCATTTATTGTTTGTAACAGTTTTCTGTTAATGCCATAACAAATGATCATAAATTTAGGGGTTAAAATGTCATCCCTTTTTTTTGGTCTCAAATTTCTGCAGGTTAGAAGTCCAGCTGTCACAAGTCGGTTGTATCCTGTGCTTAGGGTCTTGTACAACAGAAATCAGGTGTCAGCAGCATGGTGGGCTCCTTTCTAGAAGCTCTGAGGGTGAATCCTTCTCCCAGCTGTTCAGGTGGTTGGAAGATTCACTTCTTTGAGATCATAGAGTTGAGGTCCCTGTTTCCTTGCTGGCTGTCAGCCAGGAGTTCCTCTCAGCTCCTTGAGGCCACCTGCACTCCTCTCTTATTGTCTGAATCTCAGAATGTCCCCTTCTGAGGCAACTTTTTGCTGCAACCAGAAGAGGTTCTTTGCTTTTACAGACCCATGCGATTAGGTGGGAAAAATCCAAGGTAATCTCCCTCTTTTGAGGTCTATAACTTTAATTACATCTATCAAGTTCCTTTTACCATGTAAGGTTATATATTCTGAGGTGGTGGGGATAGGGCAGACACATCTTTGGGGGACAATTAATCTGTCTGTTGGTTTATTCTTTTCCTCCCTCCTTCTCTTCTTCCCTACCACACCCCTCCCCACATACCCTGCCCCATCTCTCTCTTATCCAAAGTTATAGCATAATTCTGGGCATGTAACATAAGGAGAGCTAACTGAATATTGGTTAGTTGAATGATGTTTTTAGAGCTCTTCATTTTGAGGCTTCAGTCTAAATTCTGGAAATGTATATTGAATCAAAATTTGCCAAGTACTTATCAACTCCTGGAAAAACAGAGTAGAAGAAAAACACAAGGGACTTTTCCTCACCTTTTCCCTACAACCAGCAGTAAAGGGCCTGCCTGGTCCAGGAGTGTGGTTCTAGGTCTTAGAGACTAAACTCGCCTCAGGATCACCCTAAGCACTTGGAGATTGCTGTGCTGTGCAGGGCTGTGACAACAGAAGCGAAATTTGGACTCACCAGGTTTTTAGAAAAACAGAAAAGAATTATTAAGCACTCTGTAGAAAGCAACATATTTTTTAAACAAAGAAATATCCTGTTATGGTAGAGGAAGAACTGTAGATCATGTGAATCCTTATCTTGTGTTCTGGGTCTTCTTGGTACAGAGAGAAGAGACATCTTGGCATGAGGACTTTGATCACAATCTACCCAGAGGCAAATTCTTGTTGATCTTGGTTGGACAACTGGGAAAGACGGATTCTCACCCTTTCCCAGCAAATTTCGCTCAAGATATTCTCACTGTTAAATATCTCAGTGGAAGAAATAATCCTTTCCAAGTTTCTTGAGCCAAGAGTTTTGAAAAATATTTCAGCTCTCACTTCTTGATTTGAATGAAATAAAAATAATGTATCATTGCTATTTTTATGCATCAGTTGAGGACTAATGAATAACCTCCAAATACCATTTATTACATTTGTTTTAGAGAATTAGGTATTGACTACAGTCTTTATGTATGTTTATAATTCTGTCTCCCCTCATAGGCTGCACCTTCCTTGAGCGAAGGATTCATCTTCAATCCAAGAACGTAGTACAGTGCTGGGCATATGGTAGCTCTCTACATTGTTTTTTAAATCAATAAAGGCTCAGGGAATCAGTGGAAGTTATGTGCACTGTAACTTGCTGTCCTCACTGTCTGTTGTAACCTGCGGTTGAGGGGGCATAGAGATGAGATGTATGAACGTAAGAGTTAAAAGAAAGTGTGTTTACATCTAGTAAAATTCTGGAGCGATCAATACTGTGTTGACTTTAGTTGAGTACAGAGGAACATGGAACCTAAACTCGACCATGTGAATGTCATCATTCTGCTATGTAAGACAAACCAAGCGCAGTAACCATTAGCAACAAGGTAGCATTACCTAATCTAAACTGTCATGCTCTGAAGTGCAGCATCATTGATGTTAAGTCTCTTGATTAATAATATGTAATAAGGAAAATTCATGAAAAGGAACGTTTCAGGAAAATAACATCTTTCAGGTGCTGGGTCTAAGGCAATTCCAGTTACGTTCTTTTGGGGAAACGTACTGCTTCCGGGTCAAAGGCTGTGACTACTGTTCCCATAAAGAACCAGAGGTACCCGTGCTCTCATGTTTGGTGAGAAGTTGGAAGAGATGACTTGATTGCATAATACTGAGGCTTTTCACCTTTTCCTTGATGTGGGGCCAGACTAAGTAGGCACACCTCCATCCAGCACCTCTGATTGTTTATCAGGAGTGCAGAAGAGAGACCCTTGACCAAATAGAGTGTGATTGAGGTGATAATTTTCCAAGTCATCACAGTTTGAGGGGAACTAAAGAAATGCATTTAAGCAGGAAACTCCATTTGTCAATTTTCACACAATAATGCCATTCCAATCTTTAAAATCACAGGATTTTTAAAACATTAAAACCAGAGGGGCTTTGGAGAACATTCTAGTCCAGCCTCCTTGTCTTACAGATCTTGGAATACCTTATAATTCCATTTCCTCTGAAACTTTTCCTGATGATGGTTTTTTTTACAGTGTCATTCGTAACTAAGCTATTGTTAACAGCAGATAGATATTTTTAAATCATTCTGTAATCACAGTCCTTTTGATTCAATTATTTAGCTAAAACTGAAGTCATGCAGCATGTTCTTAGGGACTTTGGTGTAATTTTGGTTTACATGACGAGGATAGGAAAATACTAAATTTTGATGGCACAATTGAAACCCTGGCTCTAAATTTTCCACTGACAGATATAGATACATAAAGAACATACGTATTCAGGTGTGTGTGTGTGTGTGTGTGTGTGTGTGTGTGTGTGTGTGTAAAACATACATGTGTAAGAGTGTATGAAGCTTCTGGTCAGTCAGTCCTGCTTTCAAATCCTGCCTCTGTCATTTAGTAACTGTGTGTGAGCATGTGTGGGCTCAGGGAGATTATTTACTCAGTAATCCCATATATGTTAAACTGTATTAAAATCTGTTCAAATGAGTTAAAGAGTGTCTAGCTCAAAGAATTTGGTGAAGGTTGAGGGAGATTATGCTGATGAACGTGCTTGACACAGCGCCCCTGAGAACATACAGCCCGCTAACTGCTCCTCTCACGACTTACATCCACCACTCACTTGTCTTTACCTACCACTTAAATGTAGTCTGTATCACTTCATTGTTTCTAAGTGGAGTATTGGTGCTATTTTCCTAACAGCTTTAAGAAAAGAAAACTGAGAGATACAAGTGTGAGCACTTTTTTCTTCTTCAGGTGAAACCCACGTCTTCTATGTTGCAAGTTCCTCTCCTAGTAGAAAAATGGTTCTGTGCCTGAGCTTTGAAAGAACTTACCCAAGTCAAGCTGTAATGTCTGTTTCTCTTGCTTGCCCAGGGAGGGGCATCAGGAATAATTCATTCTCTTGCCTTGCTGACATCCATTGAGGTTGGCATCGACTCCATTTCAACTCTGACGCCAACTCAAACTTGAGTTTGGTGTGGGTTAAGGATTTAAAAAAATCATTTTTGGGCTCCCTGCCTGGCGGGAAGCCTGCTTCTCCCTCTCCCACTCCCCGTTTGTGTTTGCTCTCTCAATGTGTGTGTCTCTGTCAAATAAATAAAATCTTTAATTAAAAAAATCTTTGTAATGCCTCAAATAAATTCTAAAGAGCTGTGTCTATAAACTAGAGAGAGAAACCCCAGCTTGCTTATATAACTTCACAAATTCTGTGCATCTTAGAAATTAACTATTGATAATTTACTAAACATTTAGTAAAACTTCACGATCTTAAACTGACTAGCCATTTTTAACTCTATTTTAAATGAAAACATGTATTTTTTCATATTTATGCATTAAACAAGTGTTTTACCCACTTTGTGCCAGGTGCTATGACAAATATCAGGGGTCTGAGAATCAAAAATAATGGTCCCCAAAGTCCAGTGATACAACAAACACAATAAAGGGCTTAACATACAATGGGACATGAGCTCAACTAGAATTCTTGCCTTTCTGATCTCATCTTCATTACTTTTTTCTGTTGCTTATTACTCTCCAGCCGTATTATCTCAATCACACTCTTTTTATGCATTTTTGTTTTGTTGCTGTTCAAGTTTTTATTTAAATACTAGTTACTTAACATAGTGTGATATTGGTTTCAGGAGTAGAATTGAGTGGTTCATCACTTCATGTAACACACAGTGCTCATCACAACAAATGCCCTCCTTAATGCCTGGCACTCATTTAGCCCATCACCCCACCCACCTCACCTCCAGAAACCCACAGTTTATTTTCTATAGTTAAGAGTCTCTTATGGTTCGCCTCTCTCTCCTTTTTTTTTTTTTTTACAAACCCTTCTTCTATGTTCATCTGTTTTGTTTCTTAATTTCCACATAGGAGTGAAATTGTATGGTATTTGTCTTTCTCTGACTTAGTTCACTTAGTCTAAAACACTGTAGTTCCATCCACAGTGTTGCAGATGGCAAGATTCCATTCTTTCTGATGGCCAAGTAATATTCAAGTGTGTATGTGTGTGTATCTTCTTTATCCATCCTTCAGTAGATGAACATTTGGCTCTTTCCATAATTTGGCTATTGTCAATAATGCTGCTATAAACACTGGGGTGCATGTGTCCCTTCAAATCAGTATTTTTATTTGCTCTGGGTAAATACCTAGTAGTGCAATTGCTGGGTCGTAGGGTAGTTCTATTTTTAACTTTTTGAGGGATCTCCATACAGTTTTCCAGAGGGGCTACACCAGTTTGCATTGCCACCAACATTGTAAGAGGGTTCTCCTTTCTCTGCATGCTCACCAATATCTCTCATTTCCTGTGTTGTTAATTTTAGCCATCCTGACAGCCGTGAGGTGATTTCTCATTGTAATTTGAATGCATTTCCCTGATGATAAGTGATATTGAGCATCTTTTCATATGTCTGTTAGCCCTCTATGTCTTCTTTGGAAAAATATCTATTCATGTCTTATGCCCATTTCTTAACTGGATCATTTGTTTTTTGGGGGCTGATCTTGACAAGCTCTTCATAGATTTTGGATAATAACCCTTTATCATATATGTCATTTGCAAATATCTTCTATTCCTTTGCTTCTCCTCTGCCTTTTAGTTTTGATTGTTTCCTTCACTGTGCAAAAGCTTTTTATTTTGATGAAGTCCAAAAGTTCATCTTTGCTTTCATTTCCCTTGCCTCCACAGATGTGTCTTCTTACGCCTACAACACCCCAGAGATTCATGCCACAGTACCTTTGCACTTGCTTTCTTCCCCTTTCAGCGCTGACTCCATCTCATTTTGCAGTTCTTAGCTCAAGTTTCAGTTCAGAGGCTTTCCCTTTCCCTCACCCTACCCCCAAGCCATTCTTTGCCACCTGATTTAAAACATTGTTTTTCTTTATCTTAAAACGTCTTGCTTGCTAATTTATTTGTATTGTGAATTGTGATTGTAGAATTAAGTTCCATTAGGGCAGTGCCAGTGTCTGTCTTGTTCACAGCTCTATTTCCCGTGCTTAGCTTTTTCCTCTGTGCATAATAAGCAGATGCTCAACAAATACTCAGTCGAATGAATGGTGCCATGAGGAGTAACGGGTCATCAGGGAAACTTCACAAAAGAAGTAATGTTTGATTTGAGGCTTGAAGGATGCTGTTTAAAACATTGGCTTAACACCAACTAGAGATGATCAAAAGAGTGAATTGAGTAAGGTTTCCACCTGATGTGAGTGAGCACATGGAAGTGTGACCATTTGTAAACAGAGAGAAAAGAAGAAATTTCCAGACTTCCAAGAACGTGGTAACTTCAGTTTGGGGTAACGTGAGTTACCTTTGTGGGACACACAGGTACCTCCTTAGTCAAAGGAGATGTGTCTGTGTTGAAGACAGAGATTTCGGTTACTTTTTACCTTGTAATCCTACTAGGAGAGTTGCCAGTGAACTACTGCAAAGCATGAGTCCTTTAGGATTGCTTTAATAAATAGGTTCTTTTTTTTTGTTTGTAATTTACAGCACATTTTGTGAAAATTACTGAAAATATGTTAGGCTATACTCTAAAACATAAAGCTAGGCTTTTAAAAGCTTAAACCTTGTTTATCTCATTGATTTGTCTTGTCAAATCTTCCTTTTCATATATGGATTTTTTTTTTTATTTTTTAAAGATTTTATTTATTTATTTGACTGAGAGAAACACAGCCAGAGAGCGAACACAAGCAGGGGGAGTGAGAGAGGGAGAAGTAGTCTTCCCACCGAGCAGGGAGCCCAATGCAGGGCTTGATCCAGGGAGTCTGGGATCATGACCTGAACTGAAGGCAGATGCTTAAGGACTGAGCCACCCAGGTGCCTTCCTTTTCATATATGTTGCAAAAATACATTCTGTCTCATCTCAGGTTAGCCTAACTGAAGTTGAAACATCAAAATTCGTGACTGTTTGGATTTCCAAGGATGTGTTTGTATATTGCCAATTGAGGCTTTGTTTTGTGTATCTTTAAATCCCTAGGGTAGCGGAGATGTTAGAGTAAATTGCAATTTATGAAAAGTGGACAAAAAGAAATTCAGGACATGTAAGACTGCAAAATTGTAAATTTGTTGGCAGAAGGAATGAAAACGTTTCTGAACTTAGCAACCAGTGAAGAGTTACCTCCCAGAGGATTTATGGCAGAAAGAAATGTCCGACTCTTCCAGAAAAAAGCACTTACCCACCGCTTTCCTGGGCCCTTGGCCCCTATCTCCTATCTGAACTGGAAGGGCACCCAACTCCATGCGGGGAGAAATGGAAGGACTGGTAATTTGAGCTTGAGGTTGTTAGGAGGAACCAACACAACCCCAGGAAGATGAAAGGAGGAAGAGAGGGAGAGGCAGAGGCTAAGGTCTAGTAGATGATGGGGGAGGAAGACCCAAGAAGAGTGGCTTCCAGATGTCTCCTGGGTGGATTCAGTTAGTGGGAGGATAACGGAGCACTGCCTTGCATTTCCCTCCATACCTGTGTTCTTGATTGTCTTCCCGAAGAGTTCTCTCTCGAGCGAGGAGCGGAGGTGTGTTGCCCTTTCGGCTCATCAGAGCAGAATTGAGCGATTCCAGCTGGGTGCTTTAAGGTCCTGACCTCTTGGCTCAAAATAAAGTTCATGCAGATGAAAATTTGGCCATTTTTCTTGGAACTGTCCTAATTTCAGCTTCTTAGAGTGCACATTCTCAGAATTCTCAGGGAAGTCTCATGGGCCTTCCTAATCACAGAGTCAAATTCTCACTATTTTATCATGATGCCTTTGAAGATCAACAAAAATAAAACTTTAAACTATTTTGAAGAAATGATTAGGACACATTTTCCAACTCCAGCAAGGTGTTTAATTTAGAAGGAAAGGGTCATATACAAGGCCAAAGCCATGGTGAACCTGAAGCTATGAAATCTGTGCACTTTCAAAAGGAACTGTAGAGATAGTTATGTATGTAAATGAGTATGTGTGGAATGGGGTAGGAGAATCTGGGTTTTTCGGTGGTCTTTTCTGACATTATGTCACGACCAGTATTTAGTGGCATAACTGGTATATCATGTCATTCAAAACCATTTGTTAAAGAAATTGATCACCTCAGAGGATCACAAGCTGTTTTAGGGACAATTCAGGTGATTTTTTAAACAAGCTGTTCTACCAGAAGAACCATCTCAGTTCTGTAAACTGTCAGAATTGATGGTGTAGAGGGAAGACGAGTCTGCGAGAAAGTTGAATAAGCCAGAGAATATGGCTCAGAAGCAGGGGACGTCAACAAGAGAAGAACTAGCCACTGGATCTGGATATATTCCTAGGCTTCAGTGCTCAGCAGGGGAGCTATGAGAACACGATGGAGAAGAGAATAGATTCTGGAGTCAGACATCTGGGTTCAAGTCCCAGCTCTTCTATTGTGCTGAGAGCCTGGAGGGCGTAACCTCTCTCTGCCTCAGTTTTTCATCTGTGAGGTGAGGATTTTACACAACTGATACAAGGACTCTATGAGCTAACTGCCTGCACATGGGCAATGCTTGTTTCAGATGCTAGATTCGGGGCAATGGAGGACTTTTGGCAAAAGGATGCATCCTACACATCCTGCAGTGCAGTCATGATTTAGACAGTCTAATCAGTGTTACTAACTGAGCTGTGATCCTAAAGGGCTCCTTGTTTTTCTATCTGTTTCCCCATCTCGTGTGTGTGTGTGTGTGTGTGTGTGTGTGTGTGTGTAAAAAGTACACCAAATGTGCGATATTAAACCCAAACACTTCCATTATTCTTTACATGTGTATTTCTATGAATTCCAGAGGAATCTGAAATCTGAAGCTTCTGGTCAGGGTTTACCTTCTTGAGTATCTCCACAAGGAGAAGAGGTAAATTACCCCAACTTTTGAAAAGAAGAAACTCAGTCTTTGTCTTCCAATCAGCTGTTTCTCTCTTTGGTCAGCCTCTCCTTCCATTTCCACTGAGAGATCAAGTGGGGAAGGTACCCCAAACTAGATCCCTGGATATCTCAGGCTCTCTTGAATCCTAGAGGCTGAGGATGGCAGTAATGGGAACAGAGCTTTGCTCAACTATCCAGGTGCTCAAATTTGTTTCAAAATTTGAGTTAGTATGTATAGAATGTTGTAAATACAGTACAGTATCAGGGGATATTTGAATCTAGGGACATTTATTTTTGTTATTCCACTTCTTGAATGGTAAAACAAACACTACCTTCACATCATGTAATAATATATAGTTTGTGAGTCTCTTAGAGTATTAATTCTGCATTTCTCTAGTGCTGTGGAGAATACTTGTGGATTACTTTAATCAATTTTAAAATTCAGCATTTGCCATGGGAAGAAAGCATTCATTGTTAAGGGTAATCAGCTAACACACACATACACATACATGAGAGCACACACACTGGGATTTTAAAATAATTCGTTTTACTTGTTTTGGAACAGCATTAACCACCAGTATTTTTTTATAAAAGTTTTGCATCACCATTCAGATAACTTTTAAGGCAAGCAGAAGGCAAATTTTTAAATGTGTTTCATATGGTCTGTTTTGTGTGGTAGGATGATCTGCATAAATGTTCCTTTGAGACATTCCTTCCATTATCTCTTTGTTTCTGCAACATCTAGCTTGTTCTTCACCTCTAGGAGGGCTAACTTGACTTTTCTAGGGATTTCCAATTATTTCCAGATGTTGGACAAAATACAAGACTGAGGGTACCATGATTTTCAAAAGTTCCTCACCTCTTTTGTCCTTGATCTTTTAAATGCTATGTTTGTCATTATGCTTTATAGAGTGACATGAGTTATAAAGTCATCCTGAATTCTCTTCTACATTCATATTTCCCATTTTGCTAAATTTACACTTATTTTTCCTCCTTTCATTGCCAGTGTCCCCAATGTCAGTGGCTTAGTTCTTGATGTTTTGTGTTCCTTCCTGAGACTTACTGAATTTTCAAATATGAAGGCATTTTCTGGACTTAGTCCTGGTGTGGGTTTCTAAGTGGTGAAGGGGAGAATCCTCATCTGCACTGCCTTCACCAGCTGTGTAAATACAGCTGGAAACTTGCAAGTAGACAGGGGTGAAATTGTAAATAGGTTTTCTTATGTGTTTTGGAATGCTGTTCTAAGAACCACGGACACTGAATTTCAGATGAGCCTCCACAACTTCCGCTTTCATATACATATTTAATGGGACTTTCTAGATTCAGACCAAATTTTGTCCTTGGAGAACATATTAGTTCTTTAGCTTTGAGGTCTTTCTTGGACTTTCCATTTTACATTATCCCCAAACTCATAACAAATAGAAATATTACAAATCTTCTGCCCTTCTGGATGTTTGGTGTAAGGATGGTGCATTAGTTTGCTAAGGTTGCCATAACCAAGGACTACAGACTGGATGGCTTAAACCAGAGGAATTTTTTATCACAGTTCTAGAGACGAAGGTGTCAGCAGGATTGGTTTCTTTTGAGAGAAAGAAACTGGTAGATGGCTATCTTCTCTCTATGTCTTCTTATGGGCTTTCCTGTGTGTGACTGTGTCCAAATCTCTTCTTACAGCAACACAAGTCACAATGGATTAGGACCGCCCGCACGACTTCATTTTGCCTTAATTACCTATTTAAAGGCCCTGTCTCCAAACACAGTCACATTCTGAGGTATTGGGGGTTATCACTTCAACATATGAATTTTGGAGGGGACACGAGTCAGCCCATCTTAGGAAGAACGCATGTGGAAGAGGGAGATGGTGAGAAGGAACTTACTCAAGACTTGCTGTTGGGACAGTGACTACGCCGGTTCTACTCTCAGTAGGTATAAAACTGAACTCATCATCACTCCTTTCTCCTCCCAAATCCACTCTTCTTCTCATATTTTCTGTTTTAAGAAGGAGCATGAGCAGTCACAAAGCCAGAAATCTGGGATCATCCTAGACTCTTTTCTCCAGCTAATCTTTAGTACTCTATCAAGTCCCCAAGGAACCCTGCAATTCTACCTCCTTCCCTCTTCTCCTTTCCCAGGGGCCATTCATGATTACTCATCTGGGTTACTATAAATAGTCTCCTAATTGATCTCACTTCCTCAATTCTTCCCCTTCTTCCTACCCAAATGCAACCTCCGAATTGCTCAAAGAATAATCTTTCTAGGGAAAAAAATATGTTCATGTCATTTTCAGATTAAATATCTTCAGTAGTTATATATTGCTTTGAGCATAGAATTTAAATTTCTTAGCTCAAGCATGCAATATAATTCTTTCCTTTCAGTATGACTGGTTGAACTTAGGTAACATGCTTCTCTCTAGCCCATTATCAGCCCCAAACAAGTTAATACACTGATGGGCTAAAAGTGATCTGTTCTTTGGGATCACTTTCCCTGAAACTTAGGGACTGTATGGGGGAGGAGGGAAGGAGGAAGACTAGGACAAATCGGAGTTTCATTAAGAAAGAGGAGGAAGAAAGAGACAATGGGTGTTAGGCAAGTCACCAAAAATGTCTACTACAGTCTATTCCTTCATGGAAGTTATAGTCTGGGGGTAGAGACAGAAAACTCAAGCCCAGGTTACAGCAGTAGGATAAGGACACGGCAAGGTCTGAGTACAAAGACTCCTTTCTAAATCGAGCCAGAGGTTCAAAGCAAGTTTCCTAAAAGAAGTGATCTATAACCTAAATTTATGAAGCAAGAAACGTATTGAGGAAAAGGAAAGGGCTGCAGGAACAGTAAGTGAAAAGGTCCCAGAGCCATGCCGCAGAGTCACTCGCTTGGGAACTGTGCAGCATTGAGACCGAGCAGAAAGGGGCAGGAACTGAGGCTCAGGGAAGACACATTGTATAAGTCTGTTGTTTGTGCATGTGTAACCGTAACTAAAGGACACATGCAGTTCCACATAACACAGCACTCTGGTCCTCCGGTGTAAACCCCGGCTGAACGTGAAGAAGGTTAAATAAGTTCTCTAGGGTCACAGAGAGCTGAGTCTGACCACTTCACACACAGCCTTCTCCCTGGCGCTCAAACGGATGGAACTTGTTACCCTAAACCATGAATGACACAGACTGAAAATAAACACAATTGCAAAAATGTATATTTGAGATACATCTGAATACGTGAAGATAAATTTGAGAATGAGGATACCTAATACCTAAGGGAGGTTGAAGGAAACCCCTGTATCTAAAGTCTATCCTCATTTTGACCAAATCCTGGGATGGACTGTTCTTTGGCATCCATGTAAGGGACAGAATACAAGGGTCAGCTTCTGACCCAGGGTTCTTGTGTTCTGGTAGCCCCTGGCTGTCTCCAGTCACGGAGCAAATCCCTTAGCTCATGATTTATCCCTGCCTCTACCCCAAATGGCCCTTTCCCCCTTCTTCAGTTTGCTGGCTTTTCTTCATTGTTTACAAATTCAGCTTAAGCAACACCTCCTTTAGAAAACTTTCTTTGAAAGGAGCGTTTGTGCTCACCGTGCAGCTGGTGCACGTGCGGAGCACAGTCTACAGTTGTCCTTATCCACTCTGAGCTGTAGTTTTGACTCTGGTTGCTTCTCCACCCCCTCACCCCAGACTGTAGATTCCATGAAGATAAGGGCATTGCCTACTTCTTTTTCAGTTTTCCTAAGAACACCTTGCTTTTGTTCAGATCTCTGTCCCTCCTATACACAGTCCACATGACTCAGGGGAGGCCCCCTCTTCCATCTCAGCAAATAGATCTGATTGTTTAAGATGATGCTTCTCAACCCGGGGCAGCTTTGCTCCTTCAAGGAACATGTGACAACCTCTGGACACACATTTGGTTATCACCACCAGGGTTTGCTACTGGCATCCAATTGATAGACTCCAGCGATGCCACTAAACCTCCTGCAAGAAACAGATCATCTCCCATCCCTGGCCCCATCAAAAAAATTATTCAGTCCCAGAATTCAATGGCACTGAGGTTGAGGCATCCTGTTTGAAGTCAGCGTTTGGGTGCCTTTGCTTCCTGAGTGGTCCAGAGATAAATGTATGCACTAAGTCGTCAATCAGACTGAATCGGAGGACTACTATTCCACGACTGGGAAAGAATTGGATGATGAAGCAAAAAGTTGGATTGATGTCTCACTGTGGTGAGATCTGAGTGGAAGGCTAATAACCTCTGGTCTCTGTCCTATAATGGAGCAGGGGGTACTGTGATTAGAGAGGAGGTACAGAGACGTGGGTCTGTCATACAACCTGCAGGGGAGCTGGGAGGGGTCAGAGTGTGGTAGCCCGGAGCGCCTTGGATAGCTATTGCTACATTGCCTGAGTGAGGTGGTGTGGTGTGAGTTCCTTTATGTCCCTAGTGATTAGCACAGTCTCCTCTACCCAGAAGACTGAGGAATGTTTCTTCGATAGTCAGATTGTAACAGTTTTCTGGAACACAGTAAATAGACCATGATTTCTGACCCAGTGTTCTTATTTCTTAAACACACACACACACACACACACACACACACACACACAAACAAAACAAACAAAACTATGTCACCCATATGTTTGTGGCTACAGCAGAGAAAAAAATAACATAATAAATCCCCAATTTCCCTGTGTTTTTAGAGAGCATCTTAGGTAAGTTTTGCATAAATACTAAAGTCGGTATGTCTGTGTCTGCATGTTTTCTTGTAGAAGTCACTTTTGAACATGCCTTCCTGGGATAAATTTTGGTTGATGTGAAAGCACAGTGCCTTCTTGGATGACTTTTGAGCTCCACTCTGAGGTCAAAGGTTTCCATGTTGAGGTGCCTTTGACCAGCCTTCTGGAGCTTCAGACCTACAGAAGCAGGCCAGGTTTCCTCCTCTCCCACTACCCAACTCAATGCGCAGACCGCAGACCGTCTCCCTGGCAGGTGAACACTGGCTCTGAATGCATTTAGGAGGTTTGATAAGTATTTTATCTTCCCTTTGTTCCTAGTAATGGCTCCAAAGTAAGTTTTTTTTTTTTTTTTTTTGCAGGAAAAATGTGGTTTTTAGATTAATTCCAGGAAACTCCTAGTTGGCCCCTTACACCTCACATCCACTGGCAGCTTAATAAGGATTTGCTTCCTCAGTGGCATCTGCAGTGAGAGATATGTGGTCCTGGCAACAACTTTGTAGATATTTTAGTCTTCAGAATTAAGAGTGTAAAATATTGCTTTTTAAGGTGTGCTATTTCTATACACAAAAAAACTTAAATCTAAAAAATAAGACCACCCACAAACGTTTTTGTAAATTTTCCCTCCCCCCTCATCCCCCTCTACTTTTCTGTTGTGATGGGAAAACACAGCTTTCAGTGATTAGAAGTAAAATATGAACGTAAGTTTAGAAGAGGGTCATGATCTTTTATATCTCTCTTCTTGCCAAAGCAATTTAATTAGGAAATACTCTTCCCCTCTAACATCTGACATTTACCATAAAACGATATTGTTTCGTTGGTAACAAAACCAAGTTGTAGCAAAATTTTGAGCTGTTACGTTACTATGAAGATAGTCAGATTTTAAATAAGAACAATTTTTAAAAATCCGAAATGTAAAGCACTTTTTAAAAAAGCAATCACCGATTTTAAAAAGTATAATTTTAATAGGGCAAAGAGCAGGGGTAACAGGCGAAATCCTTCAAGGAAAACGGAGCAAGAGGGGAGTGTGTCGCGGGCTGATCACACCAGGTCGCTGCTCTTGCCTGTCTGTGCCTGTGCAGCTGTGTGCACGCGTGCATGCCTGTGCACAAGCGTGTGCCCGAGTGTGCGCGCGCAGCCACGGGGCCGCCAGGCTGGGCCTTCGGGGTGCTCCCGACCCCGGGCTTCCTGCGGACTGGGGCGGGCGCGCGGACCCGGAGGGGCTGCCCGCCGGCCTGGGCCGTGCGCAAACGCGTGCGGCGCCGCTCTTTGTGTGTAGGTGTGGGGCTCCGCGCGGCCGGCGGGCACCATTTTCTACTTCGCTCGGGACAGACACATAAAAGGGAAGGCGGCTGCCGCCCGTCGCCGTCCTCTTTCCCTCAGATGCCCTCTGCTGCAGGTTTATTATTACAGTACGGGCCGCGCCGCCTCTCCCCGCGGCCTGGCGGCCTGCCGGGCTGTGCAGCGCCCTGGCCGCCTTCACGCCTGGCGCGCCCCCAAACCGCCTCCTCCGCCTCCTTATTTGTCTGAAAAGCAACCGCACGTCGAGGCGGAGAAGCCCGCCTGGGGCGAGAGAGGCCGGGGTGTGTGCGCGCTGCACTCCGGGGCGGGGCCCGGGCGGCGCGTGGGTCTGCGGGGGGGGGGTCCCCTTTGTTCCCCAGGCTCCCACCCCCCCCTCCCGCGGGCACAGTGGGGGTGGCGCGGCGCGCAGGGCGCCGGGGTGCGGGGTGCCGGGGCGCGCGCGCGCTGGCCGCTCGCCGATGGGGCCCCGAGTCGCCGATTCCTGCAGAGTAAGCAGTCTGGCTCCGCCGCGGCCGCACAGTGGCAGCAAGGCTGGGGCTCTGGCGCTGCGCCAGCCCCATCAGAATTAGCTCATTGTTCACTAGCACACTGGCAGCGGAGAGAGGGAGAGAGAGAGAGGAGAGAGACTGAGACTCTTAGAGAAAGAGACACACACACTCTTGGAGAAAGCGCGAGGCAGGGAGACCTTCCCCTCCTTTTTCCGCGGCTGCACTTCTTGGAAGTGAAGCCGGTTTGGGTTTTGTTTCCCTTCCCCCTCCTCTCTTCTCTTCCTCCACCCCTTTCCCCTCCCCCTCCCCCCAAGCTGTCTTTCTAGCATGATGCCCTTTTTCATCCACATTTGTGTTTCAGGTGTAGAGAGGAGAGAGTGAACGGGGAGCGGGGCTTTTGTCTGTAAGTATATGCTATTCCCATCCCCGGCCGGGAGCGCTGCTTTCTCTTTTGTGTCGATTTCTTGCCATTGCTCTTAGCTGGACCCTTCAACCCTGCAGAGTTCATGCTTCTTCCCTCTACATTTTAACGACCTGAAGCGTGTACCTTGAAGAAATATTGGTATTTTGGTCCTGCTGCATTAAGACTGGAATTTAACTTGGGCTTTTTTTTTTTTTTTTTTTTTTTTTTAATGCACAAGTTAAGAGGGAGAATTCTTTTGGGAAGGGGTGGGGTTTTTGTTTTTTGGTTTTTTTTTGCTTGATAGTGTGGTTAATTTTTGTTCTTGCTCATAAAGCATTGTTAGGAACTGTTTTTGCTTCTTTGCATTAAATGCACTTTGGTGCATGCACCCCCACCCCCTTTTTCAAATGAATTTGTGTCCCTCCGTCTGTACACTTTATTACTCTCTCCGCGCTGCTGCCGCTGCCAAGGGTCTTCTAAGGCATTTGATCTTGCAACACTTTTTCTGCATTTTCTTATAAAGCAGTTGAACTTTGGGGGAGGGAGGGCTTAAAAAGAAATGACTGCTTTCTGCTCGATGATGATAATCTGATTTGCATTTATGTGTATTTATGATAACATTATAGGAAAACTCTAAGAGCTTATGATAGCTCTCTTGGAGAACTTTTAGTTTCTTCATTCATCTTAATTTTTGTCATAACTTATGTTAACAAAAGAACTGTGTTCTGCTGACATAAAGGCTGAGAGGAAAATCACTGCAGCATATACATTAGTATTTGTTTGGTATAGAGCGAAGGGCATAATGCTGTATATTCCTGACTCCCCCCTCAGTGTAGTTTTTTTTTTTTTTTAAACACGGAAGGTTATGTAATGCAGTGCCATTTCCAAAAATATCCACTCTGAGGCATTACACTACACGGTGGAAGGCTGATTCCTATTCTGCTGTCTTGATTGCAAATATACTGCCAGTAGTATGTCTGGGAACAAAGAGCAGCCAGAAAACAATCTATTTTTATCCCTTGATTCTACTTTTAAGTTGCTAAACCTTTTGAACTCCTTCAATTTAAAGATGAACCAAACACTAAGAATAGCCCAGGACACTGCAAAGCCGGCTACCAGGGATTCCTTTGTCCCCTATTTAAGCCTATAGACCCTTGGAAAGCTCTCTCTGAAGCCCCAGTGGTTACAATAATTTGCATGCAACTTAACCACAGAAAATGGTTATTTGCCCATAACCTCTCAACAGACGTTTTTCATTTGCTGCCCTGTGGTGAGGGGATTTGTCTACTGTGTTTAAACATATTTTGCAGGTTGGTCTCCCTGGACTGAAGAGAGGGAGGGTGCAAGGCCAAGACTGTTAACGATTCTCAAAATGGTAAGAATGGGTCAGCAGAGAAGATTCTCAGTAGATTCTTGTCAGTCTTTATTTCATGTAAATATCAACCACCCGCCTTCATCCTGCCTCAACCCCTATTGTTCCTATTCCATTTGACCTTTAAAAGGGTCTCAGTCTCTCTCAGGCCTGTGGGAGCTTTGCAGTACAGTAATTTATACGAACTGGATGTGGTGAATTAGATCTTTTGATTTGCAATTATTTTGAATAGAAAACTGAAATTCCTCTTTCAGAAGCGAAGATTCATTTAACTTGAACAACGGAAACAGTTCTGTTCCTTAAGAAGAGTGATGTGTTGTGACAGGCACAGAAGAGGGGGCAGCAGCAGGTCTCAGACAAAGCAGGGGTCCTAGTTTAGAGACAGCTAGAACTTACCCATGGAGCAGGAGTCTATGTCCCACTAAGCAAACAGCCAGAGCATCTGCTCTCTTTAAGAGCAATATATATGAAGAGCACAGACTTTGATATTAATGTACTCTTTCTTGTGTCTCAAATGGTATTAGCATTGATACTTTTTGTGGATTTATAACTTCACTTCTGAGAGGCATCTGTTCAGTTTTAGAAGCTAAGCATGCTCCCTCTAAAAGAAAGTGTGACTGTTCCACAGAGAGGGCAGCTTCCTGTTTGATGACTGATTAAAGAGCAAAAGAGATGAAATACACATTAGAAGCAGCTGAGTAAGTACATTGACCTCCTGTGAAAAATGTCCTCCTTGGAAATAAGGTTGGACTGCAAAATTATAATAGAAATGTGCTGCAGCTTTTCGGTTGAGTACAGCATGTCCCACTGCAGATGTTTATACACTCTCTAAAACACCTCTTTGCCACTTAGAATGTGTGATTTCCAAATTTAGTTTTAGGGGGTTTTTTTTGAACGAGGGTGGAATTTAATGAATCAAAATTGAATCTGATATACTTGATGTTTTCTTTGAGAACAACCCAAGTATAAGCTTCCAAGGAGAAGAATGAATCAGAGCAATTAAATGCGTTCAGTTTGAATCCTATTAGCAAGTAAGCTCGCTATTTTTTGTGTATGCCTCACCATCAATTCAACAGGTGGGTGTCAAAGCCTCAAGTAAAATAGCTCTTGCTCGGACTTAGAGCATAGTGACCAAATTAAGAAACTTGAGGTGGAAGGGCGAAAGAGATGAGCAGAAAATTAAACTGGTCAGTGGGTTTTGTGCAAGCATCCCTAACTTCATATTAAATTCCTAATCAGTCATTGCCTTAGAGTGCTAGGATGGTAATGAAATGAACTGCCGTGAAGTATTTTTCTTTTTCTTTTTACTGACACTGGCTCCATCAGCTTGTCTTGTAGCTCTCTATCTGGAATCTTACTCTCTGTGTCATTGCTGGTAGACTGTGAAGGTTCATGTATGTTGTAATATGTCAGGTGACCAGTTTGGTTAAACATAAATTTGACCGCTAGCCCGGTCAGAACTAGCTCTATAGGTCACGGGAGTAAATATCATGTTTCTGTGTTAATGAGTGGAATGAGCTTCGTGAAAGGTCAGCGTGTGTGCCAAAGCCGAGAATGAAAGTTGGAACGATTTGAGCGTAGAAGAGTAAATCTGAATTATTATTACATGTTGTTAATTTCTTACAATTGTCCTTTATGTATGGTGGCAGAATGAGAAATCACAGTTTGTTGCTCTTGGAAGGATTTTTACTCATGGAAAAATTCTCACAACTTTTTGGTGATCCTTTCATCAAGATGTCAGTCCCTTTTGGCACAAGCCCATTGCCTGAAATGAAACCACGGACAGTTATTGTCTGTGGGTGATTCCAAGTAACTTTCTAGCAATTCGCTTATTCCGGGAGGCCTCCTCTCCGGAAGTCTTTGCATATGTTAATGTTAAAAAAAAACTTTCCATTTTATTCTTTAAAAAATTGTTATTAGTGGCACCTCCTTTTCTCCTTTTTGGCAGAATGAAGTTATTCTCCTTCCTTGATTAGAACTGGAATTACTCTCTGTGACTGGGTGACTCAGAGTAAAGCCTTAGCCTAGGAACAACGGGCACCTGGGCTGGGGAGGCAGTAGCTCCAACACCTGACCGCCTCTGGAAAAGAGAGGAACAGGCCTTTTCTGTTAAATGTGTGTTTCAATTTACATAATTTAAAACACTAAAGAGGATCTAATTTCAGTGTACTTAGCTGGTTTAGTTAAGGAGTTATGCCAAATACAAATTTATAATCAGCTCATTCCAGGGTAAGAAATTACTGGTAGACCTCAGAATTCAAAACAGAGCAATTCAGTATCTAGACATTTTACATACCCTAAAATGATGATGTTCCACAACAATGATTTGAAGAAACTCAAGAATCCTAGATTGCCTTTGATTTATCCAACAAACAAACAAACAAACAAACCCAACCACTTTGTTAACTCTCCTAGGCACTAAACACACTGCATTCTGTATAGGGGACTCCCTGAGCACAATTCTGGGGGGCAGGGGGTGGCACCATTTATATAGATTACAATGTATGTGTTGGACAACTCAGTACTGTTTGTTAAAAGGTGTAATTTTGAGTATAGTTTGCTGTGTCTTCGTTGAGCAGAGTGTTCTTTCAGTAACCCATTCCCAAACTTCTTTAGTTATCTAGTAAACGTGCAGTTTTCAGGTTGCCCTTTATTGATGGATTGATTGCAATTAGCAAGATATTGTGTGTTTGCAGAGTGTGTCCATATTTCTTTATTTTGTATTTGGCTTTTTGCTAAATTTGATTTCCTAAGATATATTTTATATGGGCTTTTGGTATTTAGGTGTTTTATTTTAAAGGTACTTTCTTAAGATATGTCATGGGAAGAAAATACTTCAGAATGAGCAGATGATCTTATTGCATAGCTTGAAAAAATGAATTATTTAATCCAGTGTCCAGGTTAAATCCTGATTTTCAACACGACCACCCTCTGTGCAGTAGACTTGCCTTTGTGTGTGTGGGGGGGGGTGAGGGGAGGGGAGGGAGGGACGGGGGCTCACAGTGGCATACACGTGGACTCCCTGTGTTTTAGTGGAGAGCTAGAAATTGGAACAATTTAAGTTCTCTCTAAGGCTGATGCTGAGCCTTTCAAAAAGCTGAGTTGACTCTATTGTACCGTTCATAGAGCTCTGCTTTTTGTACAGTCTGTGAAGTGGCATTCATGGGCTTACAAGGAGACCCTTTCAATCATCTCTCCATTAACATAAGGTTTTCTTGTTTAAAGAGAAAGACAAAGACAGGAGGGATGAGGTCCTCTCGGTAGCTCTGCCCTTGGGCTTTGGAATGCAAATTTACAGGTTGCTCAATTGATGTGGAGATGTTGTGCTATCTTACACAAGGCCTTCCTGTCTGCTGTGAAGGGGAGATTGGGGATTGTTTGGGAAATTAGGACGGTCGGGATTCCCTATCCAGCTTTAACCCCAGTCCAGCTTCCTCTTGAGTTATACAGATAATTCAGGCAGGGAAGGCCTTTGAGAAGAAATCTTGGAATAAACAGCTACTCAGGGTATCACTATGTTTTAACCTGATAGAATTCTTAAAAACTTTATATAATAGAGCAGATCACTGGAAGTACATTAAAGGAATTCACTTTAAATCCAAAAATGAATACTTCTAAAGTGAAATAATATACTTCTGAAATGTCAATACTTCAAAACAATACAATAAAATATGAATACTTCCCTAAATTAGATGAGGGACCTGTAGATGATGAGCATTATACTTAAGCATCCACTTTGGATGACTGGGGAGCATTTGGGGTGAGCGGCCTCCTTGGTCTGGCACATTTTTTTTTTCTTGGTATTTCTGGCTGAAAAGTCTTTTAAGGTCTTATCCTCACAGTTAAATTGAAGTGGAGCACTGATATAGTTTTGGAATAATTGTGCCTAAAACAAAACAAAAAACTTGATTTCCTGATGCATCTTGGTTATTCAAAGTGTTGCTGGAGTGATTTGCCTAAATGATCTGTGTAATTCCTTTGTTACACAGGAAAAGACGAGGGCTAAGGAAATCTTATCAGCAAATCTAATTTGAATATACCAGAGGAAAATGTATTGAATGTACTTGGACTAGGTCATCTTGGTTGATCAAGATACGTTAAAAGGTTCCAATTTTAAACTGCTCCTTTGCTGTGAAGTGGAAAACAGATTAACGGTAAATCTTAGCCCATATCTATAGAAATGCTGGTTGCTAAAAATACCATTTATTGGGTCTAAATTTATCTGAAATGGATATTTCTAGGCATATTTTGCAGGACTTCTGTCTCAGTGATTTAAAAAATCGCAGTGGCCCTGAAATTGATCAGCTAGTGCATCACCAGTATTAGCAGCTCTAATGGCTTGGGATTTAGCATGGCCTTCAACTAAATTCTAAATATCAATTCAGTTATTAGTAGCAATGACATGGTATTAAGCTGGTTGTAACACTAGGTCATGCTCTCCTGCATTATTTGTTGGTTGGGTCATATTCATCTCTTCCATTGACCAAATGAGTTATACGCTCCCAGAAGGTTTATAAATTTCATACGCAGTGCTTAATAAGGTTTTAAATACATGTTAGAAGCTCAATAAATATTGGGTTGGGCTTTTAAAAATTCATCCTTAATGACTGAATCATGTTTAGTTTTGGTGATCTGGAAGTAATTTACATCCTTACCTTCTTCTACAAGCTAGGAAGTTGAAGTGAATGTAATTTTAGTTTTCACAGTAAATTACTTTCTATGATTTATTAACAAGAGACAAAATATGTGGTTAAGCCGTAAAGCCACCGCCAAAAGAGAGTGACTTGCATTGCTCCCACTGACCAACTTTGTAGAGTCACACTCTGATCAGCGTGGTGATATGCTGGGCTTGATCCGGCTGTGACACTCAAAGCTCATGTGGCCGTAAGAATCCCCCCCAGGATCCGGGAGGAGCTCTGACCCCCTAGTACTGGAACTTTAAAGTCCTCACTTATTTCTAGTATAATCTGATTCTGTGATATCATGAAAATGACCCTGAGAACACAAAGGTGCCATGACTGAAAGTACTGAAGAGAATGAGAAGAGCTTGTGTGTCTGTTCCCATGACAACTGAACTAACATTTTTTGAACATTTTATCAGTGCTTGGTTCTTTCACATAACAGAGGATGCACACTTGGCACCTGCCCTCAGTCAGCTTATATTTTAGTTGTGGAAGAAGCACCAATGTGTGTGACGAATTTAATGTCAGGCAGTATAATCTAGTTCTAAATTGTAAGATGCAGAAGAGCACTGGGAATGGGCATGGTAGGGGAAACACTTTTTTTTAAGGTGGTAGAAATTAAGTTAGACCCAGAGATGGCAAATACGCACGCGTGCACCACCTCCTCCTGCCCTGGTGGCGGATGCTGCCGATCAAGCTGATACTCATTATCATTATTCAGCCTGAGTATAGAGGTTAGTAATAAGTGATTGGAGTTGGCATTAAATTTGAAACCGAGAAGTGGACTCTTTCCTCCCTGAGAGCAGGTACCATGCCTTCGTAAGCTTTTTATCCCTAGGGCTTGACACTGCTCCTTAATAATTAGTAAGTGAGTGAAGAATTCAAAATATTTGGATAGATTTAGATAAGAGAAGACTCCGTTAGAAAAATACGCTTGCAAGAGTAAGCATAGTGCATTTTTATACAGTACGGACTGTCCTCCTTCCTGTGTAGGGCCTCTGTGCTTTAAGGACAGACCTCACAAACTAGACCTAGAAGTCAGGACTTGAGGTGCTAAGTCAGAGGAAGCCATGGGGCGGCTGAGAGATGGCCACAGGCTATCACTCAGGTTCCAACCTGTCAGGTTCTTTGCCTTTGGACTGTGCCCAACAGAAAAGATCACAGACTTACACATACTTCTAGTTAGATGTAAGCTTATTGTGTTGTTGTCCCTCACTGTCCTTGGCTGGGGTGGAGTGGTGGAGAGAAAGAAGGCCCAGCCCCTTGCTATAAGGAATTGGGAAGGAAGAAGGGAGCACAGTTAATCTCCTTCCTCGAGCAGGTGGTGGCACTTCTGCTGGCAAATTCCAGCCCCTTCATCAGTGGCCATGTGGCCAGAGAGGGTGTTGCTGCTGTGCCAGCACCACACTTCCCTTCTGAGAGGCTAACTGGGTGTAGCCATGTGCTAATCAGTTGCAACCACATGGACCCAGTTGGTTCTCTCTCTCTACTTCTTCCTGATTGGCCAGACACACGTACTCACAGTTCAAGCCAACACTGACATCATCATCATAAAATTGTTTATACTTTGAGGTCTGCAGACTGTTACTAAGTTAGTCAATAGTCTAGTGACCATTGAAGGGAATCTCATCACATGATACACAAAAGTTGGGGAAAGCCAAGACCGGGAAGGACTTTTCTGGACTTTCTTCTGGATGCAGCACAGACTCCTAGTTTAGAATACATGAGCCTTGAGATTTTCAATGTGAAATGATTCCACTAGCTCTTTTAGTCCCTTCAGATATGGCTGGACTTACCTGATTCTCTTGGCAAAAGTAACATAGCTAAGCATGGTTCCTTGAATTCTTTATGCCTACTCTCACCTCATACTTCCAAATAATATATTTTTTCATTTCTGTGTTTAAACCTTCATAAGTTTAGTTTCTGTGGCTGGGCAGCCATGCCAAGAACTATATAAAGGAATCTTGTCTTTCTAACCACGGCGGAATATATCTTCCTAGAGGGACCAGCCACTTGTTACTCTAAACATAGCCCAGGAGTCCCTCCTGTGTCTTTGCTTACTCAGTCCTAGAAAGAATGCTCCTTTGGACAAAATAAATCCATTCTTTGAGACTGAGTTTAAATGACAGCCCTTCTGTGGAACTCAGCCCTGCACGTGTAGTAGGAATGATCTCTTGCTCATCTGTACAAGTGTCACACTGAACAACATTCTGCTTGTTGGCTGGCTTATTTCTGCCAATCTGTTTTTCTACCCTCTAAGACTGGAGACTCAAAACAAGAACACTGACCCTCGGTCACTGAGCCTCAGCCCTCTTTTTGGTAGCAGCTGATGCTGTGATGCCTTGGACTGGATTGGTTTGGTTTGGTTTTTTCTTTTCCTCTATAGTCAGGATGGTGAATTCAATGTAGGAAAGTTTCATCACTTGAGAGGGAGCTCTAGAACAGCTAGTGAATTTGACTGGCATTCTCTTTCCCCAAAGTGGAGGGAAGCCCTAACCTTCATTGACACGTTCTAATGGAACCTAGGATCAGATCCCATGATGTCTCTGAGTTTGCTGCTTCAGTACCTATCCAAGAACTAACTCATCCTTAGTGATCAATAAGTGTCTGTAGAATAAATGAATGAGTTAGTAGTCGTGGATACATGGAAATCTGTTATTTCTGGGAACAACCAGGTGGCTCATCTTGAGATTTATAGCTAGTAATTGCCCAATGCTTTGCAGAATTTTGACAGCTTGGGTTATAAAACTTACGGCCTAGGAAATGAGATGAGCATGGACAGATTCTGAATTGACTACTGAAAAGCGCCCCCCTTCCCTGATCATTAAAGAAGGCTTAGTGATGGGGAAGGAAAGAGGATAGTGATAGGAAATGTAAGCCCACTACAGAAACAACTCCCTTCTTGTACACGTCCTTCAACAGAGGAGGTCCTAAGAGGGTCCAAAAAGTTCACTTGGAATGGTCTGCTAAAAGAGAAATCTCATGCTGGGGTAGAGTCACACGTCCCCTCCAAGACATGGGGCTGCACGATGCCACTCTGTGTGGGGTCTGTGATGCTGTTTTCCCAGCAGTTGCAAAGTTGGTGTGTCAGCAGCCCAAGGGAGGCAGTCGTGAGTGCAGTGTCACCAGCTCTGGTGCATGAGGGGACAAAATCTTCATAAATAAAATCATTGCCTCTTACTACCTGAGAATGCTTTCCATTCCAAGCATTATGCCTTAAAAAGTGCTAGGATTATCTAGCTGGAGATGTTCTTAAAGCCTCAATCTGAGGCCGTGCTTGTTCAGCATGCATCCTTACTTTCGTAGACTAAAGTACAAATGTGACTCGTGTCAGAAAAGGAGAAAGAGAAGATACATCAGAGAATGTGCCTGATGAAAGGAAGGTCTGTTTGCCCTGTCAGAGCCAAAATTGGGAACCAGAGCCACTGATTGGAAAGAAAGGGAGAACAGCTGAGTAGTTGTTGCCAGTAATATATATGAGACAAAGACTCATACCAATAAGTGATTAAAACAAGAGGGAGATTCATAATGTGCACAGAAGTTTGGTGTGGTCGTCCAGTTCTAGATCCTCTCCCTTCTCCACTCCAGCCGGTACTCAGATCACCATCACACACCACTGTCCTTTGATTACTGGGGCAGGTAACAGCCTTCCTGTCTGAACTGTGTTTGATACAATTCCAGCAGGGAAAAGTACTGCAGTCCGGTGGCTGAACAGAGAGAGATCTACAAAAGTTGTTGTGTTTAAAGTGGGTCCAGGCATTCTGAGGACGCTTTTGCTGGACAAAGGCAGTGTCGGATATAGAGCCTGTCCTTGGACAGGAAAGAGGAGAAATTAGGAAAAGATACTGTATCTTTGGCAGCCCACATTCAGAACTGTCAAGGAAAAGCTAGAGTGAGGAGTTAGATGGATAAAACTTATAAAGATATTAATAAACATGACTCAAGTTAAAGGATTGTTATTAAGTACTTTTCCAAGAAGTACTGTTTCATGCCCTCCATCAGGTGATCATAGTGAAAGTTTCCCAGAAGGCTTACTGGGACCAATCTGGAAGTCTGTTCTTGTTTTGCCAGGCATTGTCGAATCATAAGCGTTTCAGTGTGCTGTGTGGGTGTGGCAGCACATGGTTGAATCCTTAGCCTAGTGCCTCCTGCATCATGGGGACTCAGTGAATACTGGCAGAAAGGATGAGTGTGCAGGGAATGGAACCACTCTTTGAAACATGCATGATCAGGGACTTGTATGGTTCAGAGAATTCAAATTTGAAAAGATGACTTAATTATAAGCCCAATCCTTTCCTGGATAGACATCCCAGGATTTGGTGCCTTTGTTCTAAAAAACACTTTTTTTGGATAAAATGTATTTGCTCCCTTAGCACTTCCAGCCCGGATTAATGGGATGTACTCTTGATAAGATGTTCATTCTGTAGGATTGAAAGCATCCTACCGCATATTCAAGACCTCACGGAAAGGAGGTATGTAGCACATATTTTCTGATTAATTGGCTGGATAATTGAGGTTATATGCCCGACCAATTCAGTTACTCCAACATTGGCAATTCTGCCCACATCTTCTCTGAGTCCTTCTTCCTGTACATAATTGTGATCCTTACTTACCTGGATTTGACTGTTTCTGAAGCCTAGATGCTGTGGACCATAACTGAGTCTCCCATTTCATGCCACCCTGTGGAGACTTGGGTCTAATTATACATCAGGATATGCCCCCAGCCCTTGGATATTTTGCTCACTTCTTGGTAGTAGAATCTTAAATTGTTCTGATCTTGTTATCTGGAAGCCAAGTCTCCACATCTTTTCATCTTTATTAAGCATATTCCTTTTCCTTTTTTTTGTTATGAGGACTGCTTTTTAAACTTTAATTTTATTATACGAAGCTTAACTGTCTACACTGTCACAATCAATTCAATGAGAAATTCAATTAAACTTGTTCTTTGGCATCCTAGAAGCAATTCATCCGGTTATTAATGCACATTTTTACTAAATTGATCAGTTACCCTTACATCGTTCAAAGAAAGCCAGTCGGATGCCCTTTCAGTGTGATTGACAGATACAGTAGTCCATACGTAATCGGAGGATCAAAGGCGATGTACCTTGTTAATTATGATTTAGTACCTTCACGATGGTAATAACTAATAATTGGCTTGTTAATCCATCTCTATTTTTTCATTTTTCTGTCCTAGAACTATCTGCATTTCTTAACTCATAACCTTAATTAAGAGTTTCCAAATGGAATGAGGTTAAATTTGTTTTTCTTTCTGAATTACTATTCTTGGTAGTTGATACACTGTCTCCCTGGGCTAATACGTGTTTATTTTCTTCCTCAAATAGGATCACTTTATATTTTTCTGTAGTAGAACTGACTCTTGAACAGCACAGGTTGGAACTGCACTGGTGCCCTTATATGCAGACTTTTTATTTTTTTTATAAATACAGTACAGTGTACTTTGTTTATGATTTTCTTAGCAACATTTCTTTTTCTCTGGCTTAAGTTATTTTGTGAATGCAGTATATAATATATATGACATATGAAGTATGTGTTAATTGACTCTTACTGGTAAGGCTTCCAGTCAACACTAGGCTATTAATAGTTAAGTCTGGAGGGAGTCAGAAGTTATACACCGATTTTTGACTGTGCAGGGCCTTAGGACCCCTAACCCTTGTGTTGTTAAAGGGTCAACTGTATATGGTTTCTGTATTTGGAGATCATTGATAAAGATAAAATTTTAATTCTCCTTTAAGCAGTTTTTAAATGGAAATGTTGAAAAGCAAAGTTACAGTGAACATGATTCCAAATACATTTGATGAAGGAAAGCTATTCTGAATTTGATTGTGCTTTGCTATGCCATCTGAGAGGTTGTTTGAGAGTTCATTTGGGGGTCATATTAAAACAGTTTGGTTTCTCAGCAAATGCCCTTTGTAATTAGCTGCAGTGATTTTTAAATACTTGTTTTGTTCTAAATATTTCCTTACAGGGAAAACTGAAAAAAGACAAAACTGGGATGACCAGTGTAGCTTGAGTTTAAGCAGATCCAAAGTCTTAACGTAACCAAGCCAGAGTTGCTGCTCTGACAGTAGTCTTCCCTCAAGGACTCTAGCGACATGTGGCTACTGAGAGCAAACTCTCTCGGCCCTCAAACAGTGCTAACTGGTTTGTAGGGAAGTTATTTTTGAAGGACAGCCGGTTATCAGAAACACAAGCAGCAGAGCAACAAATATTTTTGAGAAAACTGCTCTTGATAGTAGGTGTCAGAAATTCATCACTAGGGCAGAAAGCAGAGATGCTCAACCCCTACTGTACTTGGGGGATGGAAGACAGGCCCTGGCTCTCAGGGAAGCTCATGGCCGTGCTCCAGGGGGCTCTGGGGAAGTGGCAGAGAAGGGCCATGTTGACAGACAGTATTCCATGAGAGGAGAGGCTGGGTTATGTGACCTTGGGCAGGCTCTTTGACTGCTCTCCCTGAGCAGTCTCATCTGTAAAATGGGGAGGAGGATGGTAACAAGAGCCGACCCAGATCCACTTACGTGCCTGATGCTGTTGCCAGCATTTTATTGATGCATTTCATCCTTGGGGCCACCCTCTGAGGATTCAATAAGAGCACTTGGGAAACATGCTTAGAAACATAATGGGGGCGCCTGGGTGGCTCAGTTGGTTAAGCGACTGCCTTCGGCTCAGGTCATGATCCCTGAGACCCGGGATCGAGCCCCACATCGGGCTCCCTGCTCGGCGGGAAGCCTGCTTCTGCCTCTCTCACTCCCCCTGCTGTGTTCCCTCTCTTGCTGTGTTTCTCTCTATCAAATAAATAAATAAAATCTAAAAAAAAAAAAAAGAAACATTATAATGAACTTGCGTGTACATTTCCACAGAAAACTGCAGTTCCCCAAATTTATATGCTCCACCTGTGCAGGTTCCAACAACTCCCGTGTACTGCTTATAGTCCTCTTCCTTTGGAGAAGTAGAGTTTTGATGACTGGTTTACAATGGAAGAAAGACTGGGGGGAAAAAACAAAACCATGAGGTCTAAATCTTCTGTTGTTGGAGAATGTGGCCAGCACTTGGAAGAAAGTCCTGGGTTTCCAGTACTACCCTTTTCATGTCAATGAGAATGTAAGTGAGGGAACACAGCCTCCTAATCTGGCATTCCTTCTGCATTTATCTTCATGTTCTAGAGATACTTGATTCTTCGGTGACTCCCAACCCTGAGATACCGAATCAATTTGGGCTGGTGGCTGTCCCTTTGGGTCTTCTTGGCTTCCCACAGTACTGCCTGAGTGAGCCCTTATCAGAGAGAAGCCTCCTGAATCAGACCATGCCCACCCCCCTCTCTCATTACCATCCCACCCCCCCCAACCCCCAAGGTCCTCCAGTGGGGTTGAAAATCCAGATGGTGCAAAGGGGCACATCCATCCTAATCTTACTCTCTTCCTTGTAGTTTTTTGCCAGTTTTCATAGGGAAGCCTCTCATGGCCTCTTTGTGACCTCAGCACTTAACAGCATGTGGATACAGATCTGACTATATTTTTCCTTTTTTTTAAAGTCAAACTTTTTAATAAGATAATCAGCTAGCATCTGATTTAAACCCATTTTAATTACATCCTCTTGCAACAGAAATGACTTTTCCTCCAAATTTGGTGATCTGTTATGATGCTGCTTTTTGTTGAAGAGATAGCAGTGTTTAAATGACCAAGGCAGGGTGGGATGTGCGTGGAGCTGCAAAATGACTTCTGCTCAGTGCTGGGGGTAGGTGGCGGCACGGGTAGGGGGCAGGTCTGCAGCAGCTAGCAGAAGTCACACTGGTGGAGAGTGAACAGTTTCTTTGGGAATGTGAGCTTTGGGACAAAATGCACTTTCTGGAAAGCTCGGTCTTGAACATGTCAGGCAGAGGAAAATTTTGATACGTCCACAAACTCCTCAAAAGCAACTGGTTCTCTCATCCTTTACCCAAACCAAGAAAAATACCAAATCCTATATCTTGATAAAACCAAGAAAAAAGACCTTACTACCTTTTAACTGACGACTTTAAGAAATTAAACCGATATTTGAGGACTTTTTCTTCCATGTTGTTGGTGAAAATTTTCCTAAGATTTTAATGAGTAGCACATACTTTAGGACAAGAGGAAAGAAAAAATGGCATTCTTGATGAGTAGAAATCAGACTTCCATGTTAGAGTTATTTGAAGGTGAAACCTAGTGTACCTAAAATTATTTAATCCAGGTAATAAAAGCAAGTCTGGATGTTTCCTATTAACCTTGGAATGTGCTTGGAAGAAGTTGTGCTAACTCCCGATGTCTGGTATTGGAAAGCATGTCGGCAGCTCCTTTGTGGCCGAGACTTTTTGTTCAGAAATTCACAAGTGCAGTTTGTTGTGCAGGGTCCCATATAGTTTTTTTCTTTCTCTATCTGCCCAGTCTCTTCTCCCCCCACTTCCTACTTCCCTTCTCTTCTTTCACCTTAAAAGTAGAAGAAACATTACAAGACATAGTGTTTCTAATTTCTTAACTACAAGTGAAAACCAGTTTCTATTAGGGAATAAGGTGGTCCAGACTTAGAAACTCAATGTGTTAAGTAAATATTTACTCTGGTGGCACTCCGGGAGGTAAAAGATGTTATTAACATATTTGTTGAGGTCATGGGGGCAAGGAAAAGCTTATGCTGTGCTTAAATGCCTGAGGGGACTTTTTTTTTTTCTTTTTGCTGCTAGTTAACAAAAGCCAGTATTTTTTTTTCTGCCTCAAAGAGCAAAATATCTTGTTTTGTGGCCTTTACTTTCTTATTGTTCATTCACAAGCTGCTTAATCTCAAACCAGAGCTTTAAAAAGCTG
The DNA here is from genome assembly GCA_004023965.1 of Spilogale gracilis. NCBI lineage: Eukaryota > Metazoa > Chordata > Mammalia > Carnivora > Mephitidae > Spilogale > Spilogale gracilis. The sequence goes on from PITA01002050.1 coordinate 88,179, forward strand.
CTTTATTTTTTTCCCCTTTGTTTGGAAAATCTCTTCTTAGATATCCCTATGAGATTTGTTTCCAAGTTTTGTTCTTGTACTTTTTCATCTGGTTTACTTTGGGCTGTTATCAGCTGTTTGTACTTTGTTTTGTCTTCACTGCCGAAAAGAAAAACCAAACCGTCCATTAAAAGTCAAGATTTGAAGTGTTCCACTTCATTCCTTGAGTCCGGTCCGCAGTTTGGCTCTGATTACTGTACCAGGCTGACCTCCAGCCCAGGGGAGGGTGCCTTGGCAGAAATCTGAGAATTCCTCGATCAGTAATTCCCTTTTTTGGATTTATGGAGTCTTTAGGTGGATTGCTTTGTGCTGAGCATGTTCCTTTTGGAAAGGAACGAACGCGGCTGGGGTGGGAGGAAGAGTTGGTGGCATGCACGCGCCCTCCAGCTGCCACTGTGCCCTGCCTGGAGCCAGACCCCGCCACAGCCCTGACACAGGCCCTAACAGCCTCAGGGAGTGGTGAGAGAGCAAGGCTGGATGATGATGTTAACCTCTTGTGGCTTGCTCCTGACTCGATCAGTTGCTCCTCCAGAAAGTCTTTGCTATTATTCTTAGAAATCAGATTTTTAAAGACTCAGCAGCCAAACCAGCAGCATATTATATTGTGGAACAGAGTGACTGGGAAAGCTCTTTGTGCTGACGATTAATTTCACATGTAAACACTTTCGTTTTGTTGCCAGCGAGGAGATTTCCTTTTCCTTTCTCTGCCTCCTTGAAATCTAGAAATAAAATTCCACAGCTGTCAGATTCCCACATATTCATCAGCGGCCTCTCAAGATGGCTTCACCATGAGCAGAGTGAATTTAAAGGATTCTACTATTAAAGTTGACACAGCTTGTTTCAAACACCCCAACTCACAAAGTAAAGAATTACCAATCTTTTGCCCGCCTGACAGGTAATGCTGGCAGGAACATGCTGTGCTGCAGGTTAGTAGAAGGTGGACATTTTCTGTGCCCATAGGGGACCAGTGCACCCAAAGCAAAGCAGGTGCCAGTGGGCTTCAGCATTTGTGAGACACCGTCATCTTCCTCCTTGAACCACAGTCGTCTCCCCTACCACCATTTCTACGGCTTAAGAACTTGTCAGGCCCTTGAAAAACTGAGACTGTCAGCAGGTGTTGTAATAGAGCAGCGCCCAAAAGGCCATGCTCTCCTTTCCAGCGGGAGGGCATTTTCAGCTGAGTGCGACGGTCAGGTGTTGGTAATGGGTTCTCTGTAATTACCTGTGGTTCCCGCAGCTGGCTGTGGTGTGTGCGCGCGTGCATATGGATGTATTTAGGTGGCTGCTTGTTCCATTTAGTTCCCAACCCAGAATGTTTGCCAACATAGGCACTAAATGACACTTAACTCTGCTTTCCAGAAAGGGCAGACATTACACGCATTATCTGAATAGCCCAGGGTTCTGTATTTTTATCGTGTCTTCTGGTTGTAGGGCCTTTCCTCCGCGGTGTGCTCCAGCTCCAGACAGCACTTGCAGGGTTAGGCGGATGGCTGAGACTGGGTCTCTAGAGAGAGAGCTCAGTGCATCATCTTTTGGCACCATCTAATCTTTGATGTAATGCTGTTCAGAGAAAACGATCCTTGTAACTCATTTATGGTTTCAGTTTACGTTCTGCCCTCTCACATGGCCAGCAGCACCTGGGAGCAGAGTAGCTTTAGAGAGGAAGATTCTTAATAGCACCACTTCAAAGGGTATTTGCAGAATAAAGTACACGTATATGCATATAAATTCTCCTTGTAATACAGTACCAGCTTTCATGACCTCCCAGCCAATTAGGCAGAATAGAACATGTACACATGCAGACACACACACACACTGTTTAATTGGCAGAGAGATTATGAAATATGCTCCTTTGCTGTTAGAAGAATTAATTATGCAGGTTGGACACCTGCTGCCCTGCTCTGTTTTCCTAATTGCAGGGGGGTGGGCACCTGTCCGTGTTCAGTCACAAAGGGCCCGTGTGTGTGTGTGTGTTCCTTAAGCCCCAGAACACCACCAAGGATAGAAAATAGTATGAATTATGGTCATTAACAACCAAGTTATGCAGCATCTTCATGACAGGTTTCTAGGAAGACATGTTAGCCACTTAAGTAAGTAGCGTATACTTATGTGTTTAGGCTCCGAAGAAAGCCAGAGCCCTGCCTTTGGGGACCTCTTGATAAAGACAATAAACAACAGAGGAAAAAATACAAATTCATTTCATTTAGTCCCCAAACCAACTTAGGCACCATTACTCTGCTTTCCAGAGAAAAATACAGGTAGAAACAGGTTATAAACGGATACAATTTGAATTTTATATGCTGCATAAAAGCGACAGAAGACATGTCAGTTCGTTTGATTCTGTGTGTGGACCATACTATTGGAAAACATTCTTCAAGGTTTTAAGTGAAAAGCTTAGGAAAGGTTTCAGAAGAGAATCTAAGTGATAATCCAGTTTGCACAGTTTTACACCTTGCAGGACTGGCCTCTGACTTCCCCGTTTTATTTTTCTAATTTGGATACCAAGTAATAATTATTGACAAGCTAATTACCTTATGGAATTAAAAAAATGAAGTTATTTTTCATAATGCATTATCCAGAGAGTAAAACAAGCCAAGAAAGAAAGAAACAAAGAAAAAGATTTCCAAAGGCCAAACCATGAGCATTTCATTCTCAACTAGTAGCATAGACCCTTGAAACTTAAATACCCAACCATCACATAGTAAGAAATAGCACATTTTCACCATAAAACTGTACATAAACATATAGTGGGTTTCAATATATTCAATAAAAGCAGAAAATCGGTTTTACCTAAGAGCTGCTCTGAATACGTATCTATCATTAGTGTGCTTAAGCCAGTGTGGTTTATTTTGTCAGTTGTGTTGTTTTTAAACTTAGTCGTCAGTGAGATAATGCAGCACTGTAAATAAAAGATGCGTTAACTAATACGGTCAGTGACAAGCACAAACCCTTAGCCTTTCCCAGAATTCAAGCAGAACCTCTGCATGTTCAATTTAAAACACGAACTGTTTCCTTCCTGCTATATTTTCTCAAATACTCATGTTTTCTTCATTGTTGAGGATATAATTTGTTTCTGTGATTCCTAACTTCTGGAAGAATAGTATTCTAGGGGGTTCTGAGGATTTTACTTGAGCAAGAGCTAACAATTATTTTATATATGGAAGACAGTTATAAAAGAATACCTATCTTATTATAACAACACAATCTTTACGATGAAGGCAGACTTTGGTTTGCTTGTGTAATAGAGCAGCAGTTTTGAGGTAGTGCATGTGTGTTACGTGGAACGCTTGCATTTCTGAGATGCATATCACCACCACCATCAGACAACTCAGTGAAGTTTACAAAAGGAACAAGGTGGTCCTCATGGGGAACACAAACTTGGATCCAGAAAATGGAATGAATTGGAGTAAGTTTAAGCCATGTGTCCACGTTTGGAGTATCAGTTGACTAGTACCAAAATGAATGAACAAGTTTAGGGTCTAGCAGGAATAGGTGGACTTGAAGACAGATCAACTTCTCCCTGTTTTCTGACCCATGTGTGATCAGTACTCAAAACCCCCATTTTTGGGGGGGGGGGGCGCCTGGGTGGCTCAGTTGGTTAAACGACTGCCTTCGGCTCAGGTCATGATCCCGGAGACTCGGGATCGAGCCCCGCATCGGGCTCCCTGCTTGGTGGGAAGCCTGCTTCTCCCTCTCTCACTCCCCCTGCTTGTGTTCCCTCTCTGGCTGTGTTTCTCTCTGTCAAATAAATAAAATCTTTAAAAAAAAACCAAAAAACAAAAAACCCAGTCCTGGGGCCACTGGCAGCTCCTGATATTCTGAACTGAGGCAAGAGATGGGGTAGAACAGCTGTGGGGCTGCATTTGTGCGGCTGGTCAGACAGCTGCCGAGAACTGTAGTGAGACCTTCCGGCCATAAGGTGCTTTCCCACCTGGAGCTCATGACACCCTGACCCTCAACCCACTGTCTTCCTTGGGTTGCATGTGCTAGCTAGCCATCACATGCCCTCCCAGATCACCTCACCACCAGTGGCCCCATTTCCTCTCTTGACAGCACTGCTGGATGGTTTGCTGCATGTTGGTTCTTTTTTAGTCTGTTGATACATGTTCCAACAGCTATTTTATTTGACATACCTATATAATTTAATTGCACTTACAGCACACTATTAATTTGCTAGGGCTGTCACAACAAAGTACCACTGTTCAGGTGGCTTAAACAACAGAACTTTGTTTTCCCATAATTCTGGAGTCTGGAATTCTGAAGTCAAGGTGTCAGCAGGGTTGGTTTCCTCTGAGGCTCTTTTTTTGGCTTATAGATGGTCGTCTTCTTCCCGTGTCCTCATGTGGCCTTTCCTCTATGTGTGTCCTCCTCTCCTCCTTTTAAAGACACCAGTCCTACTGGCTTATGGTCTCCCCCTCATGACCTCATTTTAACTTAATAACGTCTTTAAAGACCCTATCTCCAAATAATGCACAATCTAACTGGGGATTAAGGTTCTGACATATGAATTTTGTGTGTGGGAAATGTACAATTTAGCCCATAGAACACATTTTTAGAAAATGATCTTTTGTGCTCTGAGTAGTCAGGGGCTGTATTTCTCTATTCTCTGCTAGAATCTAGTAACGTCCAGCACACAGTAGGTGCCCCAAAAACTTGTGGCGAATGCATGCGTGGACAAGGGAATTCTCGGATATTTGTCATAGATCTTTTCTCTTTAGTCCTTCACTTTAGAGTCTCAAAACATCACAGGCAAAAGAAAGAAAAAAGCTATATTGGAATAGTATATATTTCCAATAATCTACCAACTTTTTCCAAAAAAAAAAAAAATTTTGAAACATCCCCTTCAGTTGCTATATCCAGGGATATGCTGAGTTCTTAGAGACCAATCAAGCAAGTTTTAAAAGCGTAACTGAGATGCCTCTATCCCTGACATTTTTGGCTTCAAGTGCTGATTCTGAAGGAGACTGGAAGAATTTACCACAAGGCCAAAATGACATTTATTTTTCCTAAAGGATACCGTGATTGCTTGATGATTCAAACACTGAAAAATGCCTAATTAGAAGTACCCTTGGTCAATCTGTGGCTTGATTATTATGTTTCAAAAGAACAAATTGGGATAGGGGAAGTCGTTTTCTTTAGTTGTGGGTTTTGCTATTAGATACCCATGTTCCTGAGTTCTTCGGGACAAAAAAAATCACTGGTTTTCTTAAAAAAAAAAAAAAAAAAAAAGAGAGAGAAAGTTCTTGGAAAAACAAAATGTAAGAATAAGTATAATGATTTCTGAGGCTATTTTTCCCTGTAGATTGGACTTGGGTGGCTTTTGTAATGATGCTTTGAATCTGGAAGTGAAATGCTAAAGCAGTGTCATTTTGTTAAAATAGACTATCACAGAAAAGCTCAAGAACACAGAAAATGTTTACTTGATGTTACTTCTCATTGTGTCCATGTGCATAGGTTTTTTACATGTATTTTTATCATTTCTGTTTACAATATGTATCTTATTTAAAATTTGCACTTAAAGCCTACTTTTAAAAGTAGTAATACAGAAATGTATTTACATTAAACAAATTTTATATGTTTATAGTAAGTGAATCTATCGTTGATCCCACTTGGGATCTCCTTAAATTAAGCACAAAGTGGGATTTGGTATGCTGTGACTTCGTTTTAAGCCTTAAAAAAAAAGCTTGTATATTTTCGATGGCCATTTTGTTTTTTTCACCCATTCCTACCTAAAGGGTGTGTCGGGGTGACTTGTTTGTCCCAATCAGGGCAGATGGTGGAATTCTCCCAGGAGGATCTGGGCAGAGGAGGGGAAGCTGAAGGGGGTTCAGGATAGCAGAACCACATGGCCCAGAAAGCCGACCCAGTCTGAAGTCAGACTTCTGTTCTTGCAGGACAAGCTCCCAAATATGTAAGATAGAAATGTGTGGGGTGTCTGTGGACTGGTGTCCTTTTGAGAAAGGTGGTAGGCAGTTTGCGTTCTGGGGTGATTGAAGAGCATCAGGTTAGTGGGAAGTTGAGAATCTGGAAATCTGGTTTCAGTTCAGGTCCCATCGTATTCTCACTTTGTGGCTTTGGACAAGTCGGTGACCTTTCTGAGTTTCTGTTTTCTTATCTCTGAAATGATAAGACCCAAGTTTATTGTCAGGATATAATTAGGGCAATGTATGCAAAACTGCTTCGTAACCTGGGATGTGCTGTGATATTACGGGGGTAAAACAAAGATAGTTCCTGTGAGACCACGCCGGAGAATCCTCAGAGCTATCTGCATTTCCCAGCTCAGGCCCCCGGACCAAGTGGGTTGACCTGGACAGGGAAGACCCTGCAGTTGCCCAGTGATGGGGCTGCCACAGCTGTGGCTTCCAAGAGCAAAGACGACGTCAAGCCTGTTTGCTACCCTATTAACGAGATGTGATTCTTCATATTTATTGAATGTGAGCCTTATTTAGAGCATTTAGTGAATCAGATCTGGAGGGAATCTTAGCTAATGTCTCCCCCTCCCTGCAAGCAGGGCTGTATCAAATGTGAATTAACTCTGGCAGATGGTTGTTAGATTCTGTTTCTCAATTTCTTAAAGGAGATTTCACAGTTTTCCTCTCTAAATTCTTTCAGTAATTTAACAATTCTTATGCCAAGTCTTTCCTTACAGCTGACCTAAATCCATGTTGTAATTTAATTCCTAACCCCCTACTCTTGTCTTTCCTGGAGATGGAGAACAGCTGGTCAGCACCCTTCTTATGCTAATAACCCTTTGTATATACTTAAAGAATTACTCAGTTCCACTCGGGTGTTCTCCCTTGTCCCACATGGCCCCACCCGCAGATTCACCAGCCAGGATTCTCTGGTATGCTCGGAATCATTTGCCCGGCCCCCTGCTTGCTCTGACACTTGGCTACTCTCAGGCACCAGCAGAGTGTTGCCGCTGGCCACATGGACCTGGGAAGAATGCGGGCTGCTTGGTCCTGGAAGAATGCGGGCTGCTTGGTCCTGTCCTCCTTATGCTTCGTGCATGACACTGAGCCTTTTACTCAATTACTGAGATGACCCCTCACCAAGTTTTACGGGTGTGCAGCATGTTTATCTCTAAAGATGGAGTTTTGTAAGTATACTTACCATAGGTTGCTTTGAAAGTTTGGCCTTCTCTGTGCCTTAGTTTGCTCAGCCGGTCAGGCCAGGGGGCTCCCACTTAGTGGGCTGAAGATAACACTGACTGACATCTTTGCCCTGTTGGACTTGGTCTTCGAAGACCCTGAGCCGGAACTCCAGAGCGCAGTATACATTTGGATGCACTCCTTAACTGTCTGAAGGAGGTGAAGGGCTTTCCCAGCGCTCTAAGTTGTAATCAGGAAAGAAGTGACATGGAGGATGGAGCTCATGAAGTTGATTCCATGTAGTTACAAAATGGCTGCTGTTCTTAATCTGAATGTGTGTGCTTTTATGTCTCTGTAGGTTTATTACCTAGAGCTCTCTGTCTGGGTCAGTCAAGAACCATTTCCAAATAAGGAAATGGAGGGAAGGCTTCCTAAGGTAAGATCCCTAGCTACCATTTTGTTAAAAATGTTTTTCAGTTTAGAGGCAACTAAAAATAAATAAATAAATAAATCAGTTATTTCTTTTTTATTTTAATATCCATTTAGTCTACAATAACAATCTATTAACATGGTACTGTTATGATCTTGCAAATATTATCTACTACCTGTGTACTACAGATAAATATATATATCCTAAAGTCCTATGACTCCTAAGGTTCACATTATCTTCCTTTCTTGACCACTCCAAAGCAGATTTTCATTTAAGAATCATGGAATCAATTTATCAAATGTACATTTTACAGGTTTTTACTTTGTTCCATTCTTGGGGAGATAAACTCAAGTATGATGATTAAACTAAAAGATCTTAAAAATATAAAATAATGACGCTTTTGTCTGGTAATAGTGCATGAATGTCTCATGAAATCACTCAAGAAACAAAACAGAACATAAACTATTATTTTTCTTTCTTCTAATTTTTAGGCCTCAAAATATTTTCTACAAACATGCTTTTTGTTGTTGTTCTGACATCTTAGTTGTGATAATTCTCTGTATTAAGAAAATGTGCCAGATTTACATTTTGGATTTTAGCACCATTTCTAACAACACCAACACTTAGCAGTTTTTAGCATAGGTCACCTTTGGACTTGCCTGTTAAGGTAAATATCAATTTGACCTTAAGGAGGAGGACTGTACTTTTTACCACTGACCTGTTGATTTTGCAATTAAGAAAGAAAAATAAAGTGCACTGAAAATACAGTTTCCATTCAGAAGTTTCAGAAGTGTAACTGACACCTGGTAAGGCTTTCCCAGCTCTTAGTGACATTTTAATGTTTGTGAAACTCTTACTTAAACTAAATGGTTTCAGCAGTTCCTTATCTTTTACTGACAGGCAGAATTTGAAGATTGTGTCAACTGCCAGTTTGCACTAAGAGAAAACAATTCTACATCACTTTTTATCTTCCAGAGAATTTCTGAGGGTCCCAGGTTGAAACCAGTGTTAGGAAAGTAGGTGGACAAAAGGATTCTGGTCCTGCCAGAGCTACCCTTGTGCCATCTTGTAGAGCAGGGGTGGAAGTGAGCTAGTGTCCTGGAGCTTTACTTAAAACACTCGCGTACCCCCACCACCCCACCGCTATCCTACCACCCCGATAGCACATCCCCCCCACGCTACCTGCCCACCACCTCACCGCCACACCTCCACACCATCACTCCCGCAGCCGCCCTCCACTCCCCCACCCCCAGTAACAGTAGTAAAACTCCAGACATTCTTTACTGGGAAGCCTAGGGCATAATTCATCTGAAAAGCTGAGGGTAAGACATGATAATGGAGGGGGAAGGGGAGGTATAGTGTTCTCATTACTTATGCCCCATTCAGCCATCCAGAAGTCCTCTCTCTGATACTGGTGGCATCAAGCAGAGTGGTAAGCCTAGGCAAGTTCTTCAGTGAGGTCAACAGTGCCTCCCTTTTTCTTAGAAGGCCAACCCAGGACCTAGGCCTTGCCTCCACTGGGGTGTGCTCCACAGGATGGGCACAGTGGATCTTGAGATTCGGGTCTTCTGTTAGGTTCTTTTCTCTCTCCATATGTGAATAATCCTTTAAGCATAATATAATTGACCTTCCCAGAAGTTCCCTTGTGGAAAAATACATCTTTGCATAATCAAGAAAAGTAATCTTGACTTAAGTTGTCTGAGGCACATTACTAAGAAACTGAGGGATTCATACTCACATAGTTCTCAGCAGAGAGGGCCATCCAACCTGAGGTAGATTAATGATAGAAGCATCCAGAAGAACTGGTCTGTGGGAACCACTGGACACATCTGTTGCTGCTCCTCCAGCCTTGGAGACTGATCCTCATCCTCTGGGAGCCATTAGGTGCTGGATGAAGGATGAAGATAGGATTATTTTTGCCTGAATTCTTATAAGGCCTAACTTCTGGAGAAGTAAAACTACATTGTGTCCCCTCTTCAGAAACCTCCTGCCCTTGCTATAGAAACCTATAGTTCTTTCAGTGAGGGGTAGGGAATTCATTTTTCAAAAAATGAGGGACAGGAAGTAAGGGCTGAAATTGAGTAAATTCCAGCCTCCGAAAGGAGGGTGTGCAGAGCTCCTTCTGATTGGTGGGGTTGTGGCGCCTCGGGGCACCCTAGGAGCATGCCCTTTTGTATGGCTCAGCACCGTCGCCTTGCCATTGTCCAGTTACTAGGGCATCTCACATACAGAAAATAAAGGGCAAGATGGGCAGGGATGATTTTTTGTCTCTGTTTTAATCTCTGTAGCTTTAAAATCTGAGTATTCAAGCCACAGTAGCTATTCAGAACCTCAATAATAAATGAAGACACAAACGTTTTTGGGAGGTGGTCTCAAAACAGAAAAAGTAGTAAAAATGGTAAATTCACATCTGAAATAATATCCTCCACTTTTTTTTTTCCCCTGGAAATACCTCTCCCCAAATTACCTGGAATCCCACCCAATCTTCATTTGGTTTGGTTTTATATTTTCCGTGGAGGTGATGGGTTAGTATGGTGGAGACTTATACAGAGACTGACTATATATGCACTTGGGAACTCCCGAAGCCAAGGCAGTGAGTAAGTATGGACTGGAGTGAGAGCTCTAAGGGCAGCTATGTAGAGAGAGGGTAGCTGAGTGAAATCACACTCAAGAGGTTTTGATTTTCCTTCCTGGCCTGTGATAATGAGCAGCCACTGAATTCTTTATTTGTCCAGGACCTAAGTTTGTCATGTCTTGAAGCAGGCTGACTGGCTGAGGCGAGAGGAGAAACAGTTTAAAAGCACCAGGATCACAGTGGATGTCTTTTTTTAAAATCTTGAGATTATGTATGCCAAAATTTCAAGATTAAAATTATTTGCGCAACTGAAAAAGACTGCCCAATATATAATGACTCTAGAAATTTATCTAGGCCCTTAAGTGTGTGTGAGTGATGAATTACATCTTAACTCAGTTTTCAGATTTGGTTGCTATTTAGTGATACCAACACAACTTCTAAATCACGATCTAAGACTGGAACATTTTTCTATACATCCTAAAACTGTATGGTCTCAGTCTGAGATTTTTAAACTCAAAATTTAGGCATACTGTGTTTAACATTTAAAAAATTATATACAGGAAATGAGACTTATTAAAGCTGAAGTACCTGTTACATTTAGTTCGTCCTGGGGCTGCTGAAAATATTTATTCAGTTTTAAGTTGTTTGAAAGTTCCTGACTTCTGAATTCTTAAAAAGAGATTCAAATGCGATGATTTACAGATTTCAAAGCAAGATTATTATTTTAATCCAAGTATTCATACCCAGTCAAAACAGCTTATTTTAAATGTCTTATTGGAACATATGATCTGAGCAAAAGGAAAAAAAAATCTTTTAAAACCATATTGGATAATGTGTCTGAGAAAACTGCAGCAATTAATGGTTTGGCTGAAAGACAGACTATTGTCAAATCGCTGTTTTCATATCTGATTGGGGTGTGCAGGTTATTTGTGGTAAAGCTCAAAGTTAAGACCTATCATCCCTTGAACAAATGGGCTTCTTGTCCTGTCCTCTTGTTCTTTGGTTATGATGGAGAGCTTCTCCCCATGGGTGCCTGATGGAGCATCAGTCACGGTGTGGCTGGAGTATTCCAGACAGAAACACAAACACCTCACTCACATCAGGTTTGTGGAGACTGACTTATTCCAGTAGCCCCAGGCCAAACGATGTGGCTCTCACTAACGCCTGGCCTGGGTGCCACTCTGTCCTCCCCTGTCCTGCTAACACTCCCACCTTTGGTACCCACTTCTGGTTCTGATTATCAGGCCCACATGGACTGGGCCAGTTGTTCAGAAGATAATACATAAGTTACCTTTGTACAAGCTGTGCTCTCCTTTTAAATATTTTTATTGTATTTTGGAAAACAGGCAGTTACCCACCTCCACCACAGCCACTGAATGCTTTAGAGAAAATGTATTAACACTCTTATGAGCACTGCTTACCCAGCTTCATGTTGGGCCCAGTGTCGTACTAGAGACTGTTCTCAGAAGCCTGACTCTGGGGAATGCTGCCTCCCACATGGCTGGGCACAGCCATTAGAGAAGCACTTGATTCTCCCGAAGCCAAGGCAGCGAGTGTTTAATTACTTCATGCCCTCACAGACCTAATATTTACATTTAGGTGAACTGTGTTTAATATGTAAACTCTGTTTGCAAAACATCTGGAGTTCAAGGATAAAAGGCAGGAGGGAGAAGCAAAAAATTTCAAGTGGTTTCAGAAGCATGACTGAGTGTCTTTTGTGTGTGTGTGTGTTCCTGCTTTTCAGGGAAGACTTCCTGTCCCAAAGGAAGTGAACCGCAAGAAGGAAGAGCAGATCGAGGGTGCCTCCCTGACTCCCCCTGGCAGCAGTGAACTCCACTCTCCAGGCATCGGTTACCTCCACTCTTTTTAATCGTCACACCTCCATTCGTATTACATATGGTGTATGGGTATTGATGAGGTCATGGTATCATATATGGGATTATTTTCTGTGTAAATCATCAAGTATAAGAAGAAACTATGGGACTCTGAGCCTTGCTTTAGAGAATTTACAGTGGACAAATAGGTATCATCAAACCAGTTTTGATTCATTCTGACTCAAGTGAAACCGCTCAGAATTTCACACTGTGAATCCACGTTTACAACCCTTACAGGTGGGCCTTCAGGCCTGGTTCTCAACAACGGTGTCTTCCACAACTCGAACTCCCTCTGCTCTCACACAACCGGTCCACTCCTGCCTTTTCACTCACACAGCTCCTGACGGCTTCTCGCAGAGGCTGAGAGTCCCCATTTTTTTTTTTCATTTAGATGTAACAAGCCTAGTAGTTTATGTTCATTGATTGTCTATATATCTATATTTTATCCATGTACTCTTTTGATGTATAGAAGTAGTTTGAAACTCATTGTTTCCTTGTGGTAAGTGACCGAGATGCTGCCACAGGACCTGAGACACTGATGAATGGTGCTATTTTGGACTTTCAACATGCTCCTTGGCGAGGTAGCTCTGATGGAGTTATATTTTATTTCCATGTTCTAAGAAGGTGTTGGTACTCTGTTTCCCTGAATGTTGTTCTCTAGACTGGACTGACTTGTTTTCCTCGTGTCTTCAGTGTGGCTTTCTTCTTCCGCGTTGTAGGTTGAGTGAACGCTACCAGAGAGAGTGAGAGACTCACGTCTCGCTGCTGGCACTCATGGACACACAGTCCCGGGAGCAATCACAAAACTGTAATTTACTTACCAAATCTCTTCTTTCCGGTAGCCTCGCCTGCCTAGCTTAGAGAAAGAAAAGCAATAATTTGACAGGCGTTTTTAGGTGTCTCTTTCGGTTCTTTTTGTTTGAAAAGCTATTTTGGGGAAAAAAGGGCAAACGTTTCAAATAAACGCCCTTTGGGTAAAAAAAAACCAAAAAACCAAAAAACAAAACACCCGGCATCTGTGTCAGAATCTGAAAATTCCACCTGTCCCAAAAATTAAGTTGGAAATAAAAGTCTTTAAAACAAGTAATAAAAGGCAGAACACTCTTGTTTGGTCAGTTTTGATAAGCAAGGTGTAGATTTTACATTTTTGTCCTTGCTCCCAACGAAATGGATAAACAAAAATAAAACCAGACAATACCATCTACTCACGGATTGTTGTTGTGTTAGCCAGTCTGAAAGCCCACCTTAATTTTTATATGACTGTCTTTTAGCTCTTCCTGGGACGGGGCAGGCCGCGTTCTGCCCTGTTCGCTTCCGACTGTTAATGCCGACAACGCTGCATGCACCGCACTTCTTTGTTCTCTTCTCACCCGCCTCCCCCACTGGCCTGAGTTCCCCGTGCATCTTCCTGCCCCCTCCTTTGTTAGAATAGGTATATCTGCAGTGTAAATAGAGCAAGAAAACCGTATTCTGCATCTGTGGCATTTATGTAGACTTGCAGTTGTGCCCTGCTGAAAAGGCAGGCTTTTGTAACAATGTGATCTTTACTGATGCACTTACGACAAGTACCCGGTGTATTTTAGCTATTTTAGTAGTATTTGTTCAATAAACATGCAAGCTGTAAGGTAACTGGCTTGGCTCGTCCTTGGAGAGGCCTACTTGTTCGCGCTGGCTCCTATGTTCTCAGAGCCCCCAGTGGAGACTGAAGGGTAAAGATCAAAAGAGACAGAAGCAGCGCTGCCTCTCTCGCCTGTTTCCCTTCTCAAGGTTCTATGAGATTAGGGGCAAGACTGTGGCATTCTTTATCCAAAAGATACCAGACCTCACTTCTTCACGGAATATTGGTGCTTATACACAGGTAAAGGCTTCCGCTTGGAGGAAGGTGAAAATTTGAGACAGGATTTTAAGTCATTAGTTCATATGTACCCAACTACCTGGGATCTAGCACACGATGAGATGGCATCTCCAGAGGTCTCCTGTGACCCCACAGCCCAGCAATTCAGGGGGTTCTTCTCCCTGTGCATGAGAAATGCAGAACTGAAGATGTGAAACTGCACCCGGCTTACCACAAGTTGCTGAAGGGGCTGGTTGGCTCCAGATACTTCGGTTTCACCTGAAGAGAGCCTCAGGCCCAGGCCGCAGGTAAAGGCCACAGAGGAGGGAGAGGAGCAAAAGGGGGCACAGCTCCAAACTCGGCGCTCAGCTTCTGGAAAGTGGGGGTCAGATGCTGAGAAATCTTGAGTCTTGACACCCATGTGTCAGGAGAGACATTTATGCTAGGGAGTTGCTTTTGAAATTCCTGTGTATCTCACATTTTGTTTAACTTTCCTGTTTACCTTCAACTTTCATTAACAGAAAGGAACCTTAAGAGCTGAACCAAATCCCAACTGCCTACCACATACTCAGAATTTGTTCAATCTGAAAGAAAATTCTTTAAGTGGAGCTATCATTACCTATTTTTGGTAATCCCTACCAGAGGTTAAGATTTCCGAATGTAAGAGAAGTCCTCCTTACACTTAATTGCCTTTCACCTTACAAACAATTGCCATTTTCCTCACCCAACAGCCTCCCATTGCCTGTATGTTTTCATAGCCAGGAGGGGAAGCATCTTGTCTTCCTGCCATTGGTAAATGGGAAGCCAAGGAGCGATGAGGCCAGGTCATGGGGGCAGCATAGCCTAAAGCATAGCTTTACGCCCATCTGTGTTAGTGATCCGTTGCCACAGAACACATTTCAGCCATACCATGCATCCTGAAACAACACACTTTTCTTACCGCATACATTCCATTGTATTTGGAAGCAGGCTAGCTGGTGTTTCTGGCTCAGGATCTCATGAGCTTGTTGTCAAGAAGTCAGCAAGCTGTGGTCTTCTGAAGGCTTGACCAGGGCTGGAGAGAATCTGCTACTGGCAGGAGAACTCCGCTCCTCCACTGGTGGGCCTCTCCACAAGGCTGCTGAAGTGTTCTCATGACCTCTGGCTTCCCTCAGAGCAAGTAATTCGAGAGCTGGGAACGAGCCACAGTGCCTATGACCTATTCTCAGAAGTCACTATCATCCACCATATTCTATTCATTAGTATCAAGTCACTAAATATAGCCCACACTCACAGGGAGGGAATTAAGCTCTACCTCCTAAAGGGAAGAATATGGAAGAAATTATGGCCACATTTTAAAACCAGCACAACATCTGAAGTTAAAGCATTCAGGGTAATTGTAAGCCAGGGGCTGAAAGTGAGAGGGGTTGAAATAGAATCATAGCTATTTCTTTTGCTGAAGAGGCTTTTACTGTCTTTAGAGTTCCAGAGTGAAGGTCCAGCTTTCCAGATTGAAGGTAAGGAAAGCATCCAGGAACTGTAATATTGGGGTTGCACACCTTCCATTTATAAAGACAAGTGCTGCCAGCTGTAAAGTAAAATTTAGAGAATGTATCGGGAACTGTAAAAATAGGAAAGCTAGAATAAATACTGTCCAAAGTTCTGTTCAACTCAGTGGACTCTGGTTTGCTGATGACAATTCCCTTAGCCTCCACGAAGCTTGAAATATTCGCTGCATTTTAAACTTGTGGGACCCTGCTGTGACTTGCTCAGCTATGGACTTAAGGGGTTAATAACTGCTGAGGCAGAGGTGAGAACTTGGGGTGCTAGCTGGAGTCCCTGTGGGAGACACAAACTCTGATTAGGAGCTGCTTTGTTCTCTCGGGAGGCAAAAATAACACCCTGTGGTCTTTGGGCAGAGATTGCTAACCAACAACCATGGATCAGATAGGATGTGTAGACTTGTTCTGCCGGATAAGTGTTTTATAAAAATCTCTATTTGATTGCCAAAATTTACAAATGGGAAGATTTCGTGTGAAAATGCAGGTTTTTGTCTTTCCCGGAAAATGAAAAAGCTGGTAATAGAGGGGTTAGAGCTGAGTAGGGCCAACCCCTTTGGTGAGGCATGACCCTCCTCCCACGAGCCAGTGCTCATAACCTCTTATTTTCTTGTACCCTGCCTGCCTCCGTTGGCTTGTGGGTTTGCAACACCCATGGCTGGTTTTAGGTAATGGTGACATGCTTCTTCACCCACAAAAGGCCAGTGGACCATCTCAGATCTTTTTGTTAGGCAGCCAGAGCGCATTCAGGTCTGTAAACAGACTGGGAACCGGCTTCTCATCTCTGCTCCCCAAACGGGCTGCTGCAGTTCCACGTGCATCCCTACACCCTCTTTTAAACTTTTCGATGGTCCTCCCTCAGGGACTGAGACCCCTATGGTAAAAACAAACAAACAAAAAACACGCGCACACACACACACACACACACAACTTACACTGGGCCAGGTTAGACTAGAGAGGGGTCTGATAAACTCCTGATTTTTAAAATAGGGTATGTGTGCCTCAGGGCATGTGAGGTCTTTCCAAGAAATACAAGCTCTTGGGTAGTTTTATGGGAACTAATTTCCAGATCCTCTATACCTATCCTACTCTTTCCCAAAATGGATCTACTGAGAATGAATCTGTATTCATATTAGTCCCTGCCCCTCATTATAAAAATAAAGATGTTACGTCTCACCTATCCCAAATCTTACTATGACACATTGCCCTTCATATGACCCCAAACTCCCAGATGTGGCAAACAAAGGGAAAATTTCCTTTAATGGAAACTTTCTGGTCCTTTGAAGGTTCCTTTAATCAGAAATCCATAGAACTCTGGGCTTTCCCTTCTTAAACACATGTTAAAAGTGCTATGTTAGAAAACACAGGAAGAAGGTGTTTGGATTTATATATGGCTTTTTAGAATTCAGATATATACGGTAAAGTGGAATGACAGAAATAATGACAATTTTTATTTAATACCTTTTCCTCTTCCACCTCTTTACTCTTGTCAAAGAACGCCTTGCTCTTGAGGGGAAGAGTCTTGAGAGAATGAAACACAGAAAAAATCAGAGACAATGAATACCAAAAATGGCCTCTTTGGGCACTTCTACACAATTATTTTCCACAGTTCTCCATACTCATGCCTAGGATATATCTTAACTGGGAAGAAATGCAACTTAGAGCAGCTACAGCGACACGGGCTTCCAGTAGTGACTACTGTAAATGTAATTAGAATGCCTTCAGGGAATACCAAGTTTTATAAGATGGATAAAACCCAAAGCTAAACTTTCCTGTGCACTTTCAGATTTGATGTGCGTTAGTTAAGACAGTTGTCAAAGCCTATTTTATCAAACCAGAGCATGAAATAATTATTTCAGTTAGATAGTTTTCTCCATATTCTATCTTAAGTGTTTAATACCTTTCCACATTATTAGTAGTATTTCTGATTTTTACACTAGTTCTTATTCTCCAAAGCCAGTCAGCAATATAAAATATACCATTTTTACCAGAGATATACCATGCCTCTTATCATTCTTATTTTATATGAGTCTATTATCTTGTTTTTATAACTTAAAGATGGAATTAACTATAGTACATCTGCAACATTTTAATCTTTATTGTGTTATCAGCTTCACAAGATATGTTTTTAATCTTCATTGATTTTTATAATCTTTAGAACAGCTAAGTGAACTGAAAAATGAAGCCAAAGTTTTTTTGGACAAAAAGTGTATCTGGCAGTGAAGACTGGCTCTGCCAATGAGGCTTGTGACAGACACTGTCTATAAACCAGCTGAATCTGCAGCTCCTCGGCAATAGTAACGCATTTAAAACAAAAATAAGGTCAAAGTATTTTACCAAAAGGCAAAAACCGTAATGAAATTAATAAAGGATCTGTTTCTCCTATCATTTCTGAAACACACAGAATTTTAAAAGGTGAGTCTGTGTTAAAGTGTTACAGCATAAAAGCAATGATAAATCTCAGCGGAGCGCTTTTGGTGTACTTCCCATAAATTGAAAAGTGAATTATGCTAATGACAAGAACAAAGCGCTTTGCAAAGTCACGTGCTTTCCAATTCACTGCTTGTAAGAAAAATGAAGAAGAACCCAATCAAGTTGTCAGGTGACAGAGGATTAAAAATATTTTTTAATAGCTCATTATATAAATTTTGGCATATAACACAGGAGAAGTTCACATAATTGAATTATGTTGCTATAATAAAACTTTCCTGCAGCTTACATTGATAAAAAAACAAAAAATAGAAATAGAATTGAAGCTGACCCATCTCATTCTAACAATAAGTAATATTCCTCTACAGATACATGAACTAACTGAAAAAAGTCCTTCATCTCATTAAGAGATGCACTTACAATATAATTTCACTTTTTGCATTTAATAATTAGTATAATATATTTGTGTTATTTTAGTCAATATATTGTTAATAATAATCACAGATTTTTCTAATGCTTAGAGTTTTATGGTCACAGAAAGAAAAGTTAAATGTTTTAATTTAGATATATTTTTATTAAACTGAATGTAATAGGGTAATTAATAAAGTCTTTTTGAACAAAAATTACATTAAGGTAAAATTGGGGGGGAGGAATAAAAATTTGGTTTGAAAGAGAAAAAAAGTGAAATTTCTGCAAGTTAAATAAGACTTTGTTTTTAAAAATGGAATGATAGTGCATCTGGGCCGCTCAGTCCACTAAACATCTGACTTAGGCTCAGGTTATGATCTCAAACCCCATGTTGGGCTCCCTGCTCACCACGGAGTCTGCTTGTCCCTCTCCCTCTGCCCCTCACCCCACTCATGCTCTCTTTCTCAAATAAATGAAATCTTTTTTTTTTTTTGAAGTGGAATGCTGGATTATCAATCGCTACAGTGTTTAGCTTTGATTGTTATACATTTACAAAAGAAATTCGACTTTTATTTAAAAACATTAACATTTATAATATGCTCCAAATTACATCCTTCTAAAGCATCCAAACTGATGATGAAAAACTTTATTAACTTAAAAACTGCATGATGATTCATATTTTATCAAGATTCCTTTAGACAGTGTAAGAACCAAGAAGTTTGAGCTAGACAAACCACCTATGCACCTGTGGGTTTTGAGGAACTCTTGGCCAGAAATACTTCCTCATCAGCCACAATGCCTATGTTTTCTGATGGAAGCCTTCAAAGTTGCTGGCCACAAACTTATGGCACTGCAGGGCATAAGACCCTGAGAAAACAAAGCACATGTAAATTTTGATGGGCAAGTGAAAGAAGGATTCAGACTGCCTGTCAGTGGATGGTCTACTAAGGCACCAACTAATCACGTGGAGAGGAGGAGGGAGATTCCTGACATTAACCATCCTGAGCTGCAAATCTGATGAGTCTGTAAAAGATTGGCAATTCTTTTTAGAGCCTTTACTGTATTCCCTTACAAGGCTAAAATCCTTTTCCTCCAGATTCTTTCAAACATGGCATTATATCCCTATCCAGCATATCCACAAGGGCTGGGTTAATGGTCCCAAGAGAAGGGGGCTGGGCGGTGAGAGAGAAGGGATTGCACAGCATCTCAACTCCATAGTCCTTCAGACCCCAACACTTCCGGGGGGAAAAGCCCATAGAGCAGCAGGCAACTCGGAAAAGAGGGCAGAAAAGGGGGGTCACCTTTTCTTTCATTGCATATGTCCATTAGTCTTACCCCTGAGCATAACTGCTGGAAGCAATACAAAATTAATCTCTTCTCTCACACAATACACAGTGCCATTAATGCATGGACTTGCCTATTTCACTGAGACCCATGTGGCTAAGTGAAAGCCTCACAGAATAGAGAATTTTAAGAATGCATTAATTTACTGATTCTTTCAAGTTGGGCAGCTTTAATTATTAGTTGGAACCTTTCTGAGCCTAACGCCTTCTATTACTTTCCACCTAGCCCTTGGTCCTAGCTGCGTTCTCAGAGCTGCACAGATTTAAGCGGGTTCCTTATCCCACAAAGCAGCTTTATGCATCCTGTTCCTCTTGCCTTTTTCTCCTCTGACCAAACTGCCTTAGTTCCTTTAGCCAGTGTCCCTGTGACCCATTTTCTGGAACTCTTGCCACCCCTATTGCCCTCCTGCAAGAACCTTTGCAGCTGACCCAGCTTCTTTTTAGAAATGACAGGATGGATGGCAGAAGCATCTCTAAAAGCACACAGCAAATGAGGCCCTGGCCATCAGGGTGCCCTGTGATATAGCTAAACTGTGAAAGTGGGAGTCCCGGTTACTATCTAATAGCTGTCCTGGGGCTACATGTGCTCTGCTCCCCCTGACAAGTGGGGCAGCCTCAGTCCTGAGCCAAGTGTCCATTATGCTCCTCCTTGTGGTGCTGCCTTCACAGCTCCGAGAAGGGGACAAACAGGCCCTAGACCACCTCCCGTTCATTCCTTGAGCTGTGTGTGCCAAAGGGGCCAGCTACCTGGGAGAGGGGAGCAAGCAGTAATGTCTCCTCAGGCCTTGGCAGGGGTGATCGCCCTGCCAGCTCATGCCTTCAACTCTCAAAACTGGTTTCTGAAAAGCAGATGTTGCCCACAGAGCTGGGGGATACTGCTTTCTAGGAGAGAGGGGTAACCAGAGCTCTCTAATTTATCATTAGCAGCTAGGATCTCCTTTGTCAGACTTGATAATGAGGGAGTATTTGATGTGAATTCTTGTGGAGGAGGATTAGCTTGGAAGGACCTTGAGTAAGTGTGGAAGCAGCCCCTGGGAAGGGTGTGAAAGAGCCCTTGCTCGCTGTGGGCATGGGATACTTGTGGGGCTCTCACATCTCTTCACATATGGACCCTACTGTGAGGTCAGAACCAGCAGCTCAGCTGACAGATAATTCACTGCCTGGGATGAATGACTTTGGCTAAGATGGCAGAGGCTTTTCCTTAAATCTTTACGTGTCCTATACACTCATAACATTGCTGGTGGGAATGTAAAGTGGGGCAGCACCTTTGGCAGTTTGGCAATTTCTTAAAAAATTAAACATAGATTTAGCATTGACTCTGCAATTTCACTCCCAGGTTCCCAAGGAACCGAAAACAGGTGCACATAAAGACTGGTCTACAAATAGACCTAGTGGCATTATTCAAACCAGCCAAAAAGTGAGAACTTAAATGTTCATCAGCTGATAAAGAACTAAAACAAAATGTGGTTGTCCACACAATGCCATATTAGGCAGCCATAAAAAGGAACGAAGCACTGATATGGGCTATACTAAAGTTGAACCCTGAACACATTATATGAGTTAAGAGAAGCCAGTCACAAAAGGTCACATATTGCAGGATTTCTTTTGTATTTAATGTCCAGAATAGGCAAGTCTATTATAGAAACAGAAAGTTGATTAGAAGCTGTCAGGGCCAAGGAAGGAGAGAATGGAGATTGATTGCTAACAGAGATGGGCTTTCTTTTGGGGATGATTAACATATCCTGGAATTATAAGAACAGTAAGGGTTACACAGTCTTCTGAGCACATTAAACACTGCTGAATTTTATACCTTAAAAGGATGAGTTTCCTATGTTAATTATACCTCAGTTTTTAAAAATTCAATAATAATCCAATCAGAAAATGGCACAACGCATGAAGAGACATTTCCATGCAGAAAATATACAGATGGCAGCTGAGTACACACTTTCCCAACATCATTAGCCACTAGGGAAACGTACATGAAAACCACACTCTGGTATCACTAGACACCTATCAGATTAAGCAAAATAAAAAAAACAGACAATTGCTGATGAAGATGAGGAAAAGCTGGGTCACTCATACTTCGTTGGTGGGAATGTGAAAAGGTACATACAGCTCCTCCGGAAAACAGTCTGGCAGTTTCTTAGAAAACTAAACATGCAACTGACATATGACCCAACACTTACATCCCTGGGAAGAGAAGCAAAAAGTTGTGTTCATGTAAAAGCCTATGTGTGAATGTTTATAGCAGCCTGATTCATGACAGCCCCAGACTACAAACAACCCAGATGTCTTTCACTGGGTTGTCTAAGCAGACTGTGCACACCATATCATGGAATACCATTCAGCAATAAAAAGACAAGCGTCACTGACGCATGCAACAACCTAGAGGAATTTCCAGAGAATTACTCTCAGTGAAAACATGCCAATCCCAAAAGCTTACATATCATTTCATTTATATAACTTTTTTGAAGTGACAAACATATACAAAGAGAGAACAGATTAATGGCTGCTGGGGGCTACACAAGGGGTGCAGTGGGCAGGAGGGAAGGTATCAAAGTTCAACATGAAGCCTCCTTGTAGTGATGGAGATGTTCTGCATCTTGACCGTATCAATGCCAGTATCCTGACTATGATATTGTGCTACAGCTTTACAAGGTATCGCTGGACAAATTGGAGAAAGCAAAAATGGGATCCCTTTGTATTATTTCTTATGATGGCATGTGAATCTACAATTATCTCAAATTAGGAAGTTTATCTTAAAAAAGAGGAAGAGGAAAACATCAAATGTCTGCAAAATATTCAATTATAGCAAACCTTACCTATTACCTACACTGGACATTTATGTTGTTTCTTATTTTTCACACTCTAAATAACGCCATGATGAACCTTTATGCTCCAAAAGCTCTTTAGGTATCTGTCGTGTTTCCTTTTACATTTGGCCAAAGTGCTTTCCCAAGAGTTTGTACCAAATTACACGTGTATCAGTAGAGTAGTGTATCTGCCCTAGCATCCTCATTAGCCTTGCAGCGCAGACCTGGACGCCAAGCCCTGCTAATTTCACAGGTGAAAATTACTACCTCATTGCCTCTATTTTCTCTTTGGTATTAGTGAGGGTGAACATTTGTAATATTTTTAAACCATTTATATCATTTTATGATTAGTCTAGTCATCAAGACCAAGGGATTCCTCTGACACATCATGCATGAAGCAATGGGCACAGGAAACATTATAAGCTGGTTAAAAACTGACTGTAATTTTTTTAAAGTTACAGCAAAAGCCACAGACAGGTGTTAGGGGAATCTTGAGCTGAAATACAACCAAGATGTGAGGAGATGAGCAGATACAGCCAGAGCGAGGTCAGAAGTAGGGCCCAAACAAGATTGTGATTTAAGTCCCGGTGAAGTCAGCAAATAATTGGAACAGACAGCAATAGTGTGTGTGTGTGTGGGGGGGGGGCAGGGATCAAGAGTAAAGAGCTGTGTACAGCTCTTTCCTTGGAAAAAAGAAGAGAGGGTAGTAAATACATGAAAATTATGTAAGAATCAAATGGCATGGAAGTACAAATGATAGAAAGCTAGAGACATAGCCCAGGGCACAGATTTCATCCCAGAAACAAGGTCCTGTTGTTTCAGTAGAGACCTATCTTTTAAAACAAATACAGGGTTAGGGTTATTTGAAGATATGTATGACTATGGGTGTAAATCAAGGAATGGGAAAAGTCAGGCTGGTGAATGTGTATGTCCCTGAAGAAATGTGGAAGCAGAAAATTATTTATACTGCTTATAATGGGCCTGGAGAGGCAGTGGAAGAGCTCCTGATTGGTTTCCAGGAAAAAGGCACAGAGTTAGAAAGGAAGAAAAAGTGATCACTATCAACCAACCAACTCAATCTGTAAAACTACAAGAGGAAAGACCCCTCCTGTGACCACACATGGATAATCCCATCTAAATCATACCTACAGGGAAAGAAAATGGGCCAACCTTATAGAATCTGGGTTACAGAGAAGTGAACAGCACTTTTGACAACCAATCTTCTACACTTAGCAGGAATCTCTCCTGAAGCCTTAGATAAAACCTCTGATACAAACTTAGTTTCAGCATACCTGGGTGGCTTAGTTGGTTAAGTGTCTGCCTTCAGCTCAGGTCAGGATCTCAGGGTCCTGGATCAAGTCCTGCATTAGGCTCCCTGATCAGTAGAGAACCTGCTTCTCCCTCTGCCAGCTACTCCCCCTGCTTGTGCTCAAAAAGAACTTAGTTTTTTCTGGGATACCTTGATAGGAATTTATTTCAGCCAAAGGCAGTTTAATCTATTTCTGTAATACTAAAATTGTCAGAAAATTCTTTGTTTGAATTAACTCACTATTTCCTAATTTTTGATTCTCATCCATAAATTCTAGTTCTCCCTCCAGACCTACACATAACAGTAACAACGGTTTATTTTTTATTTTTATTTTTTAAAGATTTTATTTATTTATTTGAACAAAAAGAGAGGCAGTGAGAGAGGGAACACAAGCCTGGGGATTGGGGAAGGAGAAGCAGGTTTCTCACTGAGCAGGGAGCCCGATGTGGGGCTTGATCCCTGGACCCTGGGATCATGACCTGACCTGAAGGCAGACACTTAACGACAGCCATCCAGGTGCCCCAATAATTTATTTTTTTATTATGTTCCGTTAGCCAACATATAGTACATCAACAGCTTCTGATGTAGTGTTCAACGATTCATTAATTGCATAGAACAACCAGTGCTCCTCACCACAGGTGCCCTCCTCAATGCCCATCGCCAGCTACCCGATCCTGCCACCACCCCCCCTTCTGTAACTCTCAGTCTGGTTCCTAGAGTCCAGAGTCTCTTCTCCCTGATTTCTTTCCATTGTGTTTTCTCTCCCTTCCCCTCCCCCCACACTATTCCTTATGTTCCACATATGAGTGAAACCATATGATAATTGTCTTTATGCTAAGTGAAATAAGACAACAATAGTTTGCCTTTAATGCATGCTGACTACTGGATGCCGTGTACGGTATGTGCAACATTTTCTTTAGTTCTGACAACACCTTAATAATAGGTTGCTTTTTATTATCGTTGCCGTACAGATAAGGAAATGGAAGCAAATGTGATTATGGAACATCCCCAAGTTAGTATATGGCAACAGCCAATATCTGAATTCGGGTCTGTCTTTGTCTCTGGCTTTTCTTTCTTAAGTATTGTGTTAGGTTCTGCTAACCTTCTCCAAAAGTCTGCACCTGTGCCCTTGGGAAAGTCCTGCAAGTCTAGGAAGCCAGCTCTTCCTTCAGAGTCACACATTTCTGCCACTAACATTGTCACATCTGCCTCTGGAGACTTCTCCATGACAAGTCTGGTCAGATTACCTACAAGGACAGAGAGCTGCCATGTTAGACTCTATGAACCACTGGGGGGGACTTTGTGGGGAGGTTACTAATCTCACCCACTTCTAAATATCCCTTACCAAAAACATCTATCATCATCCACAAAGCAAACAAACATACTAAGAAAAACCTCCAGTTCGGTGAATGATCAAACTGGTGTAGGACGGTTAGCAATTCAATAACAAAAAGGAATTTCTTCTCCCTCCTCATCCTGGGAATTCTGGAAGATCTTCCTAAGCTTATGGTCAAGCTGCAGAAGTACTGAAAAGGATCAGATGTAGAGAATAGTGCAATCTTGACATCGCAGTACCACTAAGAAACATTTTTACGTGACTGCCATCACAATGTGGAAAGGGAATGCAAAGCAACTGATTTCAGTAAGTTTGAAGGGGGGGTGCCTCCTCCTTCTTGGCTTTTAGTTTCCTCTGGAAAAAAAAAAAAACAAAAAAAAACCTTGTGTTTTGGTCTCTAACCAAATGCCCATTACTGAACTCTCTCTCTTCTAGAATTCACATAACATCTGTTGCTATATTTTTCAGAAATAGGTTTCTTTCCCTTTTTCCAACTATAAAAGCAAACCATAACTGTAAAATCAAGTTCAAATATTCAAAGAAAGGTGAAAATGTTACAAAATCACAGACTCAAGAAATAATCTCTTTATCTTCTTGATCTTTCTGTTGCATATATATCATTATAAGCATACGACTTTGTTTGCAAAAGCCAAACTGTGTTAATGTACTGTATGCAACTTGCTTTTCTTAAAATAACATATCATGAATATTTCCATGCTAGTTTAATGCATCTCTCTCTTGTTTTGAATGTCTGCTTACTATTCATTTACTGTACCATAACTCAATAAATAATACCATACTGGCAGACTTTTATCTTGTTTCCAATTATCCATTACTATAGATACTTCTACAATGAATGTAAGTTGTGTAAATTATCTTTGTGTCCATGTGTGGGCATCACAGCAGGAGACAGTTTGGATTCTTCCCAAAAATGAAATCATAAGGAAAAAGCTTATGCACAATTAAAATGTTCAAATCTGTTGCCAAACTATTCCATAGAAAAACTGCACTGATTTATACAACTACCAACAGAAAATATTAAGGGTTCAGATATATTAGGTTTTCTATGTGTAGATACATTGTGTTAAACCACTGTATATGCTAAGGTGTTGTATCATGCGTATACCACACCACGTGGAGCAGGAAGCTTTACCCCACCGAGATCCCAGAACCTCATGTATAGCCCAGCTGTTCTGGAACACAAGTTAGCTGCAAAGAAGGCAAATCTCTCTATGGCCTGGCTTTGAAGCCAACAAGGCACTTCTCAGTAGTACAGCTTTACTGGCTGAGCTTGGGGCTCTGGCTAAGAATATAAGACAAGACACAATCTTTGCTCTCAAATAATTTATCCTGTTGTAGGCTCAAGACAGTCTCTGAGGAACCCTGAATTACAGATACTCGAACACAATGTTATAGGGTAAAAGAAATTAAAAAAATCTCAAATGTTTGTCAGGGGAATCCCTAGAACCTGTGAATATGTCACATGGAAAAGGAACTCTGCAGATGCCTAAAGAATATCCTTAAGTAAAGGATACTGGGGTGGGGAGGCTTCTGGAAATATCCAGGTGGGTCTAATGTAGTCACAAGTGTATTTGTTAGAGGGAGACAGGAAGTTCAGGCAAAGAATGCAATGTGATGACAGAAACAGAGAGAGATTTCCAGATGCTATCCTGTTGCCTTTGAAGATGGAAAGGGGGCCAGAAGCCAAGGAAAGCCAGTGGCTTTTAGAAGATAAGAAGGGCAAAGAAGTGTATTCCCTAGAGCCTCCAGAAAAGATGCAGTCCTATTATTTTGTGCAAGCCATTTCAGTCTTCTGACTTCTAGAATTATAAAAAAATAAATTTGTGTTGCTACTAAGTTTGTGGTAATTTGTTATAAGAGCATTAGAACATTACACTTTATACATTAGAACACTACAGAAGATTAGAGAAGGTTTAATGGAGGATATATTTCAGCAGAACTTTGATATATAGGTAGAATTCTAGTAGGCCGAAATGAGAAATAGAATTGCAAGAAAGAGAAGAGCATGGGCAACGGCACAGAGGTGAGAAGTACAAGGGGTGTGCTCTGCAGTTATGAAAAAGTATGGGAGCCTTTAGAAAAGAAGAAACCTGGCTGACATGCCTACAGAGGACGATATCAGACTTTATATAATCAAGGTTCAGAGGGTGCTTAGATGGCTTCAGAGATATGTGGAAGGGATCCCTCTTGACCAAAACCTGGGAAAAGGAATTTGGGTCTAGAGGTTCAGCTAGAATTAGGTGAAGAATAGCACAGGCGGGGCACAGCTGCCAAGGGGAATGGGATAACAGGGGGGCAGGGCACTGTGGCCAAGGGGATGGGATAACAGGGGGGAAGGGCACTGTGGGAAAGGGGATGGGATAACAGGGGGGTGGGGCACTGTGGCCAAGGGGATGGGATAAACAGGGAGAGGGGCAGGAACACAGCACTAGCAAGGACAAACAGGGTGAGCAGTAGCTGGGTAGAAAGCAACTAGGGGGACTTAGGGCAGGCTAAGGGGTGCCTCATAAACTGAGGCAAGGGGTTTGAACTTCTGTAGAGAAACACCAAAGGAATTTGAGGAGACCAATATTATGACATGTTTTTTGTATCCCTTTGTTCAATGAGTCTGCAAAGCCACCACTGTTGGCAGGTGAAGAAGGTGACAATTGTGGGGTGTGAAGAGGAGATGGGGTGTGAAGAGGAGATGACAGTCAGGTTTCTTTGGCTGCACAGCTCATGTACTCAGACTTGTTATTTTGGTTGGCCTCCAGCACACTGACTTGGACAGTTGTGTGGTGAGGGTGACACTGTGGGATGGGTAGGATGGTGAAGAAGACCTTGAGAGTCACAGAGTGTGATGTCACAAATGCTGAGCTGGAAGCCAGGGGACCCAGGTTATAGACACAACCTCTGAGCAGTGAACTACATGAACTTGGGCAAATGATCACATATGTCTCTGAGACTCAGTTTCCTCATCTATGCAATAAGGGTTTGGGCTGGGCTAGGCGTGTTAGTGGTAAGGTTGCAGTTCAACTATGCTGATGCTCCCCAAGCATTTCCAGTTTGATTCTAGGTTCAGAAATCCAGGATTTTAATATTCAATATTGTACAGCCCAAGTCCTTCCCTGGCCACTTATCACTAAGCCTTGGTTTCTTTTTTGCAAACAGTAGATCACTGAGAAAATCTCACTTCCTACTTGTCCAATAGGAGCCAGCTGGGATCTAGAGCCAGAAGTGACTGGTACCACTGCTAAGTTGACAATTGGGTGGGGGTATTCTTAAAAACACTGGTCTTTGCTGAAGACATAAAGAAAGCAGAATGGGGGACCCCAGAAAGAAGGGAACCCAACAAAGTAAGCTTTGATCATTGACACAAGGGCACAGAAAAGTGATAAGCAAACAGCTTAAAATAAGCAAAGAGCCAAATTTCTAACATAAAAGAAAAACCACTGGGTTTCAAAAACATTACAGAGGGTTTACCTGGAATTCCATATTTATGACCAGATTTCAAGGGATTGACCATATGAGTCATTGATTAAGCAAGATTCTTTAGCTCAGCCATAGGCTAAGTGCCTCCTAGCATGGGCATGACTAATGCTGTGAATCAAGATTTCAAGGGTAACCTAGGGTCACTGTTCAGAGTTCAGTGTATTTTGTGGCAAAATGGTGGACTACCAAGCCTTTTCCTGATACTGGATATCAGTCAGGGTATATGGCAGGATGCAGAATTAATTCAAGTTCAGACACTGATAGGGGAGTGACTTTGACCCAGGAAACCTTTCTGACAGCAAAATGTACAGGAAACACTGTCTTTCTGCCCTGGAAAACTTTGATGGTTTGGTTGCACTGAAGTTTTCCTAGAAGACTAAATGGCACAATTTCTTGTGCTCCTGTCGAACTTTATGGTTTGATTAATCAAATTGGTCTCCTTTGATACCATCTTCAGTCAAGGCAACCAGAAGAGAACCTGGGCAATACCATGCAATATTACAATATGAGAACAAGAGCTAAAGGAGAGAACTCAACAGGAACCTACTCATCTTCACATTCTGGGGTTGCTGTTGTCATTGTTGACTCAGTGAACTGGAGACATAAGCCTGTGCCAACTACACTTATTACAACATGGCCATGAATTGCTAATTGCTAAAAGGCAGACTGCTTCTGACCTGAAAATCCAGAGCTTGCTTACCACAACCATTAAGAATAATTGCACAGGCATACTTTATGTTTATGCCAGTAATATTTGTTCTAGAAAGTAAAATTCGGAAAACTCTGAGAGGACTTTGAAGTAAACTGTGAGGCAAGTCCCAAGTCAACATGCTGGATACTTTGTGTAATTTTCTCTGCCAGCATTAACAAGAAGAATGAAGCAGTGGAAACCTGCCAAAGAAATGTTCAGCAAGCAAGCACTGGAGCGCTCTGTCTTGCCTGTGTGTGAATGAAGTTCTGATGGCCTAGGTGTAGCTGGAAGTCGAGTGCAGAAAGCAGATTTAAGCAGCACAGCTGGTATCTTAGCCAAGGCCTGCCTGCTGGGCCTGGAATGGGAGGTTTATTCGTTTCCTGAATTTAACCCTGAAGTCCTGTCCATCACACCGTTTCACTCCTCCCTGATGGACAGCTCCCCAAAACTCTAGAATGTTAGTATTTAGGACACAGCCTAGGGTTTCCAGAAAGACAATCAATTAAAAATGATGTATGCTTTGCAGACAAGAGAGAAGATCATAATGAAGAGGGGGAACACCCTCACTCACCCTGACACTGGTGTCACCTGCATCTCCTTGGTTTATTTTTAGGGCCCTGGATGATAGTGCATTTTGACATCTGTATTAATGCCTGAATTGTTACTAACCTCCCCAATTCATATGTGGAAGCCTTAGCACCCTGGCACTCCAGCGGACTATGACTGCATGTGGAGATAATATCTTAAGGAGGGATTATGAAGCCAGGAGGGTGGGCCCTCACTGCACAGGACTGGAGTACTTAAAAGAAGAGCAGGAGATATCAGCAATGCCGGTGCCCAGAGAAAAAGGTCACATGAGGACACAGGGAGAAGGCAGACATCTACAAGCCAAGGAGAGAAGCTCCGTGAGAAACAGTCCTGCCTATACCTTGCTTGATCCCAGACTTCCAGCCTCCAGACTATGAGAAAATAAGTTCCTATTCTTTAAGCCAACCAGTCTGTACTGTTTTGTTATGGCAGCCTGAGCAAACTAATACAACCCCAGTGCTAGCAAACTGTCCAGCTTTTTGGGTACTCCTTTCAGTTCAGAAAACAAGGACCATAAACAAACAAACATACCAATAGCCTGGAATCTCATTCCAAGTGATGGAGGTCTGTTGGTACCAAATTCTTCTCTACCCTGCTGCCCCTACTACCTGTTTGAGAATTCACTTAGGAATGTTTTCATGTTCTGTTTAGTGACTTGGTGATCCCTGGACCCCTCAGTCAGCTTTCTTGCTCTGAATGACATTCTTTGTTAACTAGCTATCCATCCCTTACCATCTTATAACTGTCTCTCTAAGCAGGAACACTGGATTCTCCCACATGGACACTGGTAATTCCTCCAAGTACCAGCTGAAACTATGTAGCAATATTAACCAAGGGTATTAAAGTGTAGGCTGTGAGGCAATAATCATGCAAAACAAACAAACAAACAAACAAACAAACAAACAAAACAAGATTAAAAACTAGTTTCTAGATAGGAGTCTACTCAAATTTCCTCCTAGGGGCTTCCACTGGGTCTTCCAGAGGCTACCTCTGTCCTGAGCTGCCTAGAGCCTACCACAAAGGGACCATCTTACCTCCATACACAAGAGCACTGACCTTGCTCTCCTTTAGCCAGAACTCAGGCCCCCAACACCATTTCATTCCTAAGAAAAGGGAACTGCTTTGGAGCCAGGATCAAGGCATGATCTCTAATCTGCCCTGGATGGTTGGCAGAGGGAAATCTCCACCCTCCAGAGGACATTCCCGCATCCACTGACAGGGTACGGGCTCATCCACAATAAGGCAGTCCCACAGTCCTGTTTCACTTGTCAAAATCTGGCACACTGCTGTGTAACTCAAGGGAGTAAGTTACACAGGAGATGGTTCACTAAATTAATTAACAAAAAATTAATTTCAAAAAAAAATCACAAAATGTCTTTGGGAGGCACAAGACTCTATTCCTTGATTTGGCAGCCTGCAAAAGAATTGGGCCTCTGGTTACTGCTTTCTCAAAGATTTTCTTCATGGTGGTTGACAGCTGTGAACTAATAAAAAGAAAACCTTTCCACACGAAGGAACACTTAGGGATACGAAGAGCCCTCACCCAGGAGTCCATGCTTTCCTCAAGCTCTTCTTTCCCAGCTGTTGGCTTCCAACACCCCTACCATGATCTTCTGAGTCTGACTGGCATCTACACTGCCCTGTAAAAGAGCAGCAGTAACAATGCACACACAGCCTATCTGGGTCTCAAACTGTGGGAGGCCCTGTGGTATTACTTTACAAACATTCTCATGAGGATCTTCATCACAACCAGCTCTCAAGTTGGTTGAGATGCTCCCCATTTTCTCAATGAAGAAACTCAGTTTAGAAAGGGAAGTATTTTGCCCATTAATGTCAACTCAGAAAATTTTTTTAAAACTTTTTACTCTCTTTACTTTTTTCTTTCTTTTTTTTTCCTCTTAACTTTTTTCATTTTAAGCTGATTCTAGGGGTATCATTTTGTTTAAGAGAACATGATGCTAATGACACTTTATTTAAGTGGATATTGGCATTACTCTTAGCCAAGATTGTTAAGTAAGGACAGTTTGTTTTTCCCAGGAAAACCTAATATCCTGAATTGGTTTTGGAAACATAAAATGGTTTTAAGGTCAACTTCTTTTAGGTTGGTCATTTAATTCAACAGGACCAAGATCCAGTGAGAGGCTAGAAAGGCCATTCCGTACACTGTGCCGTGGGATACCAAGTTGAACAAGTGAATGTCCTTGCTTTGAGGACTGTGCGTTAGTATTGTTAACTAAAGCCTCCTCTTTAGGCACAGGTTACATGGTACATGCTCTCTGTAGAATGTTTCAGGCCTGATACTTTGAGGTGCTGAGCTTAGCCTCTGCACTCTGAGAACAGGAATCAAATTCAACCACATGATCCATTTTAAATGTCATCTGGAAACAATTAAGGACCAGCAGCTCTTCCAAATGGCTCATAAGTGGTACTCTGGCAGTTGGCGGCCAAATGTTTGTGGAGAAGTAAAACCCATTCTTTCCCAACCACAAATGAAAATACCGTAATCACGAGCCTAACTCCTCCTTAAACGGTCTTTCGGGAAAGGGCCAACGTGGCGGGCAGGCTGTGCAGGTAAATAGGAAGCACGTGCCCTACGGCAGTCACCTAAGTCACACCCAATTTACTGACAAAACATTGACAAAAGCAATTAGCAGAGTGGGCAATGATAAACAATGGGCTGCCAAAGGTTGAAGCTACTAAGATTCTTGGGCTGGAAAAGGATGTCAAGAGAATCAGCTAACGTTGGACAATAGTGTCTTATTTCAAAGAAAAAAATTGTCTTGTATACCATTCAGAAAGAGTAACAAACCCTAGAGGATACTTCCAGTGAGTGACAGCTATCTGGTAGACACAATGTAACTGTTACTATTATTTACCTGGTTCGTTTATGCTCATAATCTTACGAGACCTGGTATTGAGGTGCGGGAACAAAGAGACTACAGTGCTGGGCTGGCATCATTCCAGTGCAATGGGGTCGTCCCAACCGGGCTCTATTAGGACCTTGATAGTCCTTAGAGGCTTTTGCCTTTGTGCCTCCCTTTTCCACTTAAAAACCCAAACTAAATTTTACACCTGCATTGTAGAGAGACAAATACAATCCAGGCTGGATTCATCATTTGATATTCAAGTCTATTACATTCTTTTCTACTTCTGATTTTAAAAGGAAGTAAAATTAAGACACTTTTGAGGTGGGCCGAAGGTACTCCACCTAATGGACACACGAGCTCTGTGCCCAACTGAACCTCCTCTTTTCCAGACTCTTACAGCCTCAGGTAGCCTTGTGACATCAGCCCTGTCTCTTGGAAATTTCAGAAAGGAATGCTGCCTGCCCTGTCTTATTCTTTCTGTCTAGAAGGAAGGACGAAGGAAGGACGTGAAACACACAGTGGCAGCATATATTTTGCAACCATGGAACCATAATGTCTTCTCAGTAATGACCACAGAGAAGAAAATAGAAGGGGCCTTGCTCCTAATGGTATTTTGAGTTGCAGCATCAGTCAAAAGCCTCGTTTGATGAGGAAAAACAAGTTACATCCTACTTTCTTAAGTGGTGATTTGGTTTTCTGTTGTGAGCAGCTCCCTTCTCTCTGAAGTCCTCCATTGCTGTGGGGCCTCAGAGCTGCTCCCGGGTGAGGCACAGTGGCAGGACTGGACACCAGTCTGTGCAGAACCTCAGGAAGCACCTGAGGACCTGGAAATGAATGCAGTAGCCAGGAGCACACAGGGTGAGTGTAAGATTTCCTAGTTCTCAGAGAATAAATGCCATGTGAAAAACCTTTGCCCTCTCCAGATGGGACGATGGAGCCACGGGACTATAGGAAACCATTTCTTGCCATCACAAACCCAGCGAAGTGGTCACTCCATTACGAGACAGAGGACCTTGAGCCCCAGGCTTCAGCTGCCTATGCTTGGCAAGATCTGCAGCTGCTGAGAGGTTCAGAAGGGGAGAATGTGACAGCAGAGAAAACAGAGCACATCTTCTTCAAGCTATTTGAGCCCTGGAGGGAGCCTCCTAAGTGGGGGGGAAGGGGGGTAGGCCATGCTTTGGTGCTCCAGGTCCCATGAAGATGAAGACCAGAGCCCCTCTGTGGGAGAGGGTCTGTGCACCTGCACTTCTGGAACCCTGGGAGCTGATGGTCAGGTGTCTCTGGATCCGGCATGGTGCTCAATTCCCTGCCCATGGGAGCAAGTGAAAAAAATCAACCATGTGAAATAAAGCCTATATCAGAGAAGTTTCTTGATGGAATTCATAAGGCAAAAGGTAAGAAAGTTGAACATGTAAAGAGCAGCAGTTCCTAAAAGTCTATTCTGAGAAAGTCAGACAAATTATTGTAGATAAAGGGCTTTTTGGAAAATTCTACTCTACGGAGGGCTGGTGGCCTGGGTAATGTCTTGTACATATTCATTTTGATTTTGATTTTTGTCATTTGTTTATTTATTCAACAAACACTGATCATTAGTACATGTAAAACATGGTGAGGGAAACAAAGACTCCATCCCTCTTTTCAGGGGATTAATGAGCTGGTGGGGCAGCTTAGACAAAAACAAAGACAAAATAAGCAAACAGGCACTAGGTAGAAGGAAAATATGGAGGCACAGGAGATGCTTTGAATGTTTAGAGTAGTGGTTTCTCAATTTGTTTACATGTTAGAGTCACCTGGGGATCTTTAAAAAGCCTGAAGCACAGGCTGTAAGTCAGATCCATCAAGATCTCTGGGATGAGACCCAGGCACCAGCAGGTACTGAAGATCCTTCAGGCGATTTCAGCGTGCAGACAAGTTGAGGAACCAAGGACAGCGAGGAGGGAAGGAGAGCCCTCTTCCTCCAGAACAAAACAAAACAAAAACTAGGGGTATTCTGAGCTGAGCCTGATAATTAAAATGCTCAAATGTTGCGTGTTAAAATGCAGCACCTCAGGATCTGCCCGGACCTACTGAATTAGGCCCTGCATTTAACAAGATGCTCCCATTATTACAGATGGCAACAACAGTTGAGAAACCCTGCAGAGTAGAGTTGAGCCTGTGATCCCCATCAGCGTCTCCTGGGAATGTGTCAGAAATGCAAATTTTTCATCCCCACTCTGGGCCTGAATGAGGAACTCCAGGAGCGCAGCCCTGCCAGCTGTGGTTTTACGAGCCAGAATCTGCACACAGATGCTGGAGAGCTCCGGGCTCAGAACATGAGTATGCTTTCCATAGATGGCATAGAGTGGTAGATCAAGAGCACGGATTCAGGAAAACTCACAGCTGTTAGGGACCTGAATGGCAAGAGTGCAGGGCACATGTAGGTAAGACGCAGGAGCAAAGACTGGAGGGGAACTCTGGACAGCAAATTGAAGGCCATCAGCACTCTTGCAAAATGTTTCCCCTTGAAGATGATTTGTCTATTATAATTTCAGACAATTGAGTCACTCCTAAAGAATATAGAGAATATAGACATACTCAAGAGAAATTTACTGAGGACTCTAGACATTCTAAAAAAAAAAAAAAAAACTTTTTCAGGGGCACCTGAGTGGCTCAGTTGGTTAAGCATTTGCCTTTGGCTCAGGTCATGATTCCAGCATCCTGCTCAGTAGGAAGCCTGCTTCTCCCTCTCCCACTTGTTCCCCCTGCTTGTGTTCTTCTGTCAAATAAATAAAATCTAAACAAAACAAAACAAAAAACCTTTTTCAGCATTATTGGAATTTATAGACTTTCTAGGTACCTGTTAGGAAATTGATAGCACTCACCTGTATATACAGACGCTGGTATGTGTAAGCAAAAGTCAGATTAAATAGACGAAATTGTCCTTACTCAATGTAAATTCTACTCTACTACTGCCTGACGAAAGGATGAATACTAATTCTATGGCTAACTTTTGAAAGGAATTATTTCAGAAGGGCTTTGGTCTATGTTTATTATGCAAATATAAATATGAATATGCCTGTGTTTATTTGTGTGTGTGTTAATAATTCAGAAACATGAAAATGTTCATTTCTTCTGGGTGGGAGAATTTGAGATAATGGGTAATTCTCGCTTTTATTTGAGCACGCCTATATTTTCTATAGTAAATATATGTCACTTGTATAATAAATTTTTTTTTCAAGAAGGAAAAGATGTTAAAAAATAAAGTTCTGCACCACAGGATGAGAACCAAACCTACAGAGGCCCTGAGCAAAGATTTACCAGCACAAGAGGGGACCTCCATGCCACCCCACCCTGCCCCAGGGCCTCCAATTTCATCAAAGTTAATCCCCCTTTTATCTATTTGCTATATTGAGATTCTTTGTAAGCTTAGGGAAAAATAGACTTGATAAAAATGTTTGAAAAACTTTGCCTTGGATGGATGGCTCCCTGAACTACCCTGCAGAAAGGGCAGAATACCATGAGTTACCTGGGAATAAAGCCATGCTGGGTTTTTAAAAGGTAAGACACATTTGGTTTCCTTGTCAGATCTAGAGGTGGTGATGGGGACACCCACTGAATTTTTTCGAATTCTCCAGAGAAATAGAACTAATAGGATGTGTGTATACACACACACACACAAACACACACACACACACACACACACACACACACACACACACATCCTTTCTCTCTCCCCCTACACACAGGAAGAAAGAGAGAAAGGGTTTTGAGGAATTGGCTCACTGGCTCATGTGTTTTCGGGGACTGACGAGTCCCAAGATGTGCATGCAGTAGGCAAGCTGGAGCCCTGGGAGAGCTGATGGTATAGCTTTAGCGCAAAGCCAATAGCCTTGAAAGAGACCCAGGAAGAAAAGATGTTCAAATCCAAAGGCAAGGGGGAAAAAGGGATTCCTAGCTCAAATCAGGACAAATTCCCTCTTATTCAGAGAAGTGTCAGTGGTTTGGTTCTGGGTTCTATTCAGGCCTTCATCTGACTGAATGAGGTTCACCCACATTAGGGAAGTCAATCTTCTTTACCAGTCTATTGATTTAAATATTAGGCCTTCATCTGACTGAATGAGGTTCACCCACATTAGGGAAGTCAATCTTCTTTACCAGTCTATTGATTTAAATGTTGATTTAAATATGATATTAAATATCATCCAAAAACAGTTTACCTTCACAGAAACATCACGGATAATGTTCGACCATCTCTCTGGGAACCTGCCGCCTGGTCAAGGTGACTCATGAAATTAACCATCATATACACTTAGAGAAATGTGACCTGGGTGGAGGCGAGAGCACCCCTGGAGGATCTGAAATTTTCTTGGGTTACATTTTGGTCCCAACAAACTTGTCTTCCAGGTGGTTCACCTGAGCCCATCCTGACTGCTCCATTAAGAGAGTCTGAGGGGCCCAAGACCAACCTAAAGACACTCTCCTGGAGAATCATCACCCTCTATCATCATCTGGGGCTCCATCTGGCATCACATAATGGCACCCAGAAAGGAAGGGCATTTATTTCTATCTGGCAGCACCCTCCCTGTGGTCCTCCTCTGTGACCAGTCTGCTCTTTTGAGAAGCATAGTGCTGTGGAGTGTAGAGGAAGGGTGACTGAGTCTGTAATCAGGAGACTTGCACCCGTTTCTGCTCCTTATGAGCTTTGTTTCCTCAGATAAGTAAACTTTCCATCTTTTCTCCATCTGTGAAATGGGAAAAACTCTCTAAGATTCTGTGAATCTTAAATTAGCACAAATCATCAAATGCTATACAAGTGGCAATCCCTATGATTAATTTCTAGTAGCAAGAACTGAAAGCATACAAAAGAATCATCTCTTGGCACTGTGTTTGACATTGGTAATGACCGTCTGAGACTGTAAACTCCTAGAGGGCAGGAACCAGACCACAGAGCTGTGTAGCCTCTACGGCAGCCACCTTCCGCAACTCTGTGCTAAGGGCAAACATTGCTGATGATAAAGGAATAGTTTTCTAATCTTTTCCAACTGGCTTCAAGTTTCTTCATTTATTGCATACTAAACAAGTCTCTAGAAATAGGGTTGCCAGATAAAATGCAGGGTTCCCAGTTAAATTTGAATTTCAGATAAACAATGAATACTTTTTTAAGTATAAGTGCCCCATGAAAATCATTTGCTGTTTATCTCAAATTCAAATTTAACTAGGAGTTCTGTATTTTTATTTGTTAAACCTGGCATCCTTATCCAGAAAGGGAACTGGCAAAATTTTATGTTAAAATTAAACATTAACATTTTCTTAGGGGATGAATATTTAAAATATACCCTGTGAAAAATACCATATTTAAGAGTTTTTAATAGTTTGTATGATTGTTTGGTATTTAAAACATTTACTTAA
Source organism: Spilogale gracilis (assembly GCA_004023965.1). Classification (NCBI taxonomy): domain Eukaryota; kingdom Metazoa; phylum Chordata; class Mammalia; order Carnivora; family Mephitidae; genus Spilogale; species Spilogale gracilis. The sequence continues at coordinate 126,225 of PITA01002050.1, forward strand.
AAAGCTAATGGATCTAAGTATATGTTTTGACCCCAGTTTCATCTGTAAGATGAGGATAATATTATTTTATGTACAAGACTGTTTTGAAGCACACATGACAAAGTTCCCTGTAAACAGACCCCCAAAAAAGAGTCTCAGTGGAGCCAGGACTGTGTTGTTGGCTAGATCTCCAGGAGAATCCCAGGGCTGCCAAAGACTGCTCTGTGACCTTGGAAAAGCTACTTACCACCTCTATACCTCATTTTCCCATCCAAAATATGGGGATGAAAATAAAAGTGACCCTTAGGATTTTTGTGAAAAGTAAAAGCAAAAATCCATATAGAGTATTTAATGTATAATAAATTAGCACTTCATAAATGTCCTCATGTTATCTAGAAAGGATACCTTTCTAGAAAGTCACTAATGTATGATAGTTGAAAACCAAGGGCCTAACTGCAAAATTAGGAAAGTCCTGTGAGTGTTCTTTGAAATAGGGAACGTTTTGGTCCTGTGCCATCAGGCGCCACGCCACGGTGCTGCAGGAATGGACCCACACATGAGCACAGCCCATCCTGCGGGAGCTCTTCCTAAAGACCAAAAATGGTGCCTCTCTTTGTACTCTGAACATGTCATTACAGCTTTCCAGTAAAGGCAACATGTCTCAGAAGGTTTAAATCAGTTCAGATCATTCTTGTTTTAACTCTGGAAAGAGCATTATTATCATCTTCAGGAAGAACACAGCAAGGTTTAAAATGGCTCCTTTCATCTTCAAACCAGCCTGGTGAAGCCGTAACAATGTCTATGCAGCCATGTTCCTTATTACTACAGAGCCTTTCGTGTGCTCCTTCTACACCAAGAAACCTAAGGGGATCAGTAAGCCTGCGAAGTGATCAGGTCAGGCTCTCACACCCACAGGCTGAACTCACCAGGGCACTAGGGACTGTACTGGGCTCGTCTATTTCTGAAGGGGGCTAAAGGTCAGGCTTGAGAGCAAAGAGGCAAGGTGAAAGGCTACACATCTTTTTTTTCCATTGGATGGGAACAGCCTACCGTGTTGTTCTTATTGTGTTGGAAGGTTCTAGGTTCCTCAATAGCTGATGAGTATTTATACTAAGGGCACAGCCAATGAATAAATGCTTCCCTCTGGAAGTATTCAGGTTTTTGTGATGCTTCATGAGTGATTAGATCACAGCCCACCTGTTGTTCTCCTGAAGTTCAAGTTTCTTTGATTTACTATGTGGTCTGTGGCCATTTGTTCCAGCAATTGTGCTCCCTTGTTCACCCTGTAATCATAAATCCTGCATTTTAAAAAGTGAATCTCACTACTTAGGCACAGAGGCATGCCTGACTGGATGAAGTGCCAACTATTTCAAGTGAAGCTTTAAAAAAAAAAAAAGGTTAAATTGATAGAGCTAAGACAAAAAAAGGAGTTGTGCTCTCTAACTCGTCTTTACAGCCAGCCCCGCTGAGGATGGCACCGTGCCTTCTCCCTCCCTGCCAACCCCGCCCACTCACATTTCTCCGCACAGCTGTGCCAGGATTTCATACAGGGAAGGCTTTATGCCACACAGCCCTTTCAGACGTCACAGCTAAATCATCTTCATTAGCCCTGAAAATGTGGATCCCTGGTGGGATTCCTGGCACCCCAAACAGCGGAAGCCCTGTGTGTGAGCGAGAGGCGGGAAGCCACGGAGGCCACGGCACCCTCTGGTCGAAATGCGTTCTCAACAACTTGTGCACCACTGAGCTGCTGCTTCTCTACTCCTTTTGGTGAAGGGAAACTTCAAAATATTTTGGGCATATGAGATTTACAATGTATGCCGAACAGAGGGAGTCATGCACCATTTAGAAATTTTTCTGTGCTTAAGAAGACATATGGTGGTCGTGCTTTCTAATTTAAACATCAGAACCCCTGCCTGTATTTGTTGAAGGGATACAGTATCTAAAATCAGAACTATCTCAGAAAGTCTACATATATATGATAAGAACACTCCTCAGTAGTTACTAGATAATGACCTTTCTTTGCTTCAGGATCAGGTAGGAAGTCAGCCCTTCCAGTCTTCTCCATCTACTCTCCCAATTTTTCTAGTCTCTCTTCAGTGTTTTATGTTGATAAAAGTTATTTTTTCCTTTACTTATTTGACCACCATCCAAGTCACAGGGAGAAACAACAAGCTATAAGCATCCTTCATGCTTTGGGGAACCTCACTAGCTGAAAACCTCTCAGACAGTTCCTTGATGTAAATATGGCTAATTTCATCAGGCTCTAAACAAAAATGTGGCTAATCTGAGCAGATGAGAAAAGGACTGTAGAAGCAACTGTGTGCCTCTCCCTCAGGGCTCAGTCAACCTGCAGGTGGGTTCTTTTTGCTCAGTAATAGCAATCATAATAATGGTAATGATAACAGCTGACATTTATAGCCAGGACTTCCTAAGTGCTGGGAACTTATTCATTCATTTAAATATCCATGTAGCTTCCTTTAAACACTTCCTAGGATTTTTGAGAGCCTCCCTGAGGATAACGTTTCTAAGATTTTAGACTAAAACCTTGTTTTATGATTAAAAGCAATGCTTAGGATTACAGGAGAAAAAAAATCAGAAAATATGGATAACCTAGACAAAATGAGATGCAGGAAGCACCCACTATCTCTTGCTCTGTAGAGTTCACCAGTAGAGACCCAATTGGAAGTGTAAGGACCTATTTATTTATTTATTTATTTATTTATTTATTTATTTAAGATTTTATTTATTTGACAGAGAGAAACATAACCAGAGAGGGAACACAAGCAGGGGGAGTGAGAGAGGGAGAAGCAGGCTTCCCACTGAGCAGGGAGCCCGATGTGGGACTTGATCCCGGGGTCTCTGGGATCATGACCTGAGCCGAGGGCAGTCGCTTAACCAACTGAGCTACCCAGGAGCCCCTATAAAGACCTATTTAGAAATCCAAGCCGCCATCTTGTTTACTCAGAAAAATAGCTCTAGGAAAAACGGGCAAACAGCCCCTGGAAAACAAAGGTGAGCCAGGTTAGGGGTGACGTCCAATTGGTTAACCCCCGACCTCCAGACCCTGAGCTATGGAGATGCAAACTAAGAATGGGCCACTGGTTACCAGTACTTATGGGAACACCCAAATGCCCTCAACCTCCCAGTTCCTGGAGCAATACAATTGCAAAGTAACACTGGCTAGCTGGTAATTTGGGGGGGAGGTCGCCCTATAAAAGCTAGCCTGAGAAATTAGGCAGCGGCGTGTTTTCTCTCTCCTGAGAAGCGACCCTGGCTAGCCAGTATGATTCTCGATGCTTGGTGCAAAATAAAGCTTTGCTTGACCTTCGCTTTTGTATCAGCCTTGTTCCTTTAAACAGGGACCCTGTTAAGAAGTAGTGTTCCTCCAAGGGAGAAGTAAGGAGGAGGGGCCGACCATGCAGTGGGGAGTCCAGAGGTACCTGTGGGATGCTTCTCAGGCTTGCTCACTAAAACCTGAAATCCTAGTTCTTGGGTTTAATCCTCTACCTCCTGCATCCCTCCTGCCTCCACAACTACCTGGAAAACTTGGCGGGAGGTAGTGGGGTCCAAAATGTCTACACAAGAGGCTTTCAACAGAAAGGAAGGTTGGCCGTGGTGGATTGCTGGGGAGTGTTTGAAGCCACATCTGCCTAGCAGGCACACTGCTCTTCCCCTGAGAGGAACGTTCAGAACTGATGTCAGGACTCTGACAAAGACTATGGTGGGACAAAAATTCTTCAAAGATAATGCTTTTTATGGGCTTGTGGTTGACCCCATGAGGGAAAGAAACTTTACAGCTGATTGTGCCCAGAGAGCCAAGAGGGAAAAAGGCCGCCTTGCAGGAAGGAAAGGGGCCCAAGACAATGATTCTTATGTCATCTCCTTGCCTGGGGCTGGTTCCCCCAGGACCCAAGCAGCAGCAAACTCAGCTTGCTTTCTTTGTCCTTATTGAATTAGAAGGAAGTGAAGGAAGCCTGTCTGATTGTAAATCAGGGAAATGTGAGTGACTTTTAAAAGATTGCAACATCAAACTTTCCCATTGGAACTGAGCCAACCCAGGGCAGATGTGTCAAATGGCTGCTTTTGTCTGGCTTGCTAGCTTACTCCAGGAAGTGGGGGGGAGGGGAGTATGAAGTGGGGGGAGGGGCAGGAAGATGAAAATATAACCAGTAATTTAGCATGCAGTCTCAGGATGGAAGAAAGAGCTACAGGTAAATGGAACCCCCCTTTACTGCCATGAATTGACTGGGAAAACAAAAGCAAAAAACCCCAGAAAACCAGCAGCTCTCTGCACAGGAATGAGAGGGGAAGGAGGCAAATTTAGTGGAAAGTCAGGGGTGCTTAGAGGCATAACAAATAACCACAGGCTGGAAAAGTACAGTGGAGGGGAAATGCGGGCCAGGCAAATTCCTCCCAGAGCTCAGGGCGATTTTCCTTGGCATCCCATCAATTATGTTACTGTTGCCTCTTTGAATTTAATCATCTCATGCTCTAAGTAAGCACACTCTCTGTATTTTCACAAACCTGGAGTGGGGAGAACTGTCTAAGGCTAACAGGAGTCCCAGAAACCATAAAAGAAAAGGCTGACAGATTGGACTGATTAAGAAGTCAAAATCTGTACTTGGCAAAATCAGCTCACATGAACAAATTTTAAAGTCAAATGAGGACTGTGGGAAAATATTTGCAACACATATAAAAGACAAAGAGTTAACGTCCAACATAACTAAAATGCTCCTACAAAACTATTTAAAAGACCAAATGGGGAGTGATGGGCAAACGATAACAAGAACATTTTAGAGCAGAAAATTACAAATGGTCAACAGCATTTGAAAATGCTCAAACTAACAGTAATAGTAATTTAAATGGAAACGAAAGTTTTTTTGTTAAGTTGGCAAAATTTAAAAATATTTTTATGACATATAATGTTTATAAGATGATAAGAAGATAAACCCCTTTATATTCTGTTAATGGGTGTGTTAATTGGTATGACATTTTTGAAAGACAATTTGGCACAATTTAGCAGATTTAAAATAAACATATTTTCCAACCAAGCAATTCGACTTACAAGATTCTATTTCAGAAAAGTTCTGAGTCCAGAGGGAAAGATGTGTGTGTGTGTGTGTGTGTGTGTGTGTGTGTGTGTGTACATACACATTGTGGTGTTACTGGAACAGCAACAAATTATAGAGAATCCAAATGCCATCAACAGGAAAATAGACAAATCATAGAACATTCATACCAGGGAATATTATGGAACCACCAAAATGATGTGGTAGATCTAAATGTCCTGACATAGTAAAGTGAAATGAAAATAAGACTCAGAAAAATACACACACAAATATATCATATGTGTGCATATCTGTATAGATATATATTGTATGATCCCATTTCTATAAAAATGAAAGCAAATATTGACAAATCTATGTTTGTACATACACTAAAAAAAAGCATATATATACAACACATACACACACTCCAAACTGATAAAAGTGGTTAAATGTAAGGGGTAGGGGTGAGGCAATTAGCCAACAGAAAATTGGTTTTTATTTGCTGCAGTTCTGTGTTGTTTGAATTTGTTGTTATATTATCTATTACATTTATAGTTAAAAAGAACAATGAAAAGATGTAAACAGATACACACATGCAGTCATATATCATCAAGGTCATTGTAGCCTAAGAGTAGGGTGTACAGAACAAAATCCTTTCTTGCTCCTTTAAAATTCCTGACTGGCAGGAATGGGGTACTTTGAAGACAGCTCTAACATGAAAACAAAAGAAACTAGGTACCCTCCTCTAGGGACTGAAGACCATTTCAGCAAAACCCATGAAGCAGCCCTCACCACACTCCCACCTCAGTGTCCATAAAACAACAAAAGTCACCTTCTGTAGAATTCCCACCTCACTGTAGTTGTTTTTGTTTTTTAATGTTATGTTAGTCACCATATAGCACACCATTAAATTTTGATGTAGTGTTCCATGATTCATTGTTTGGAGTCCTTGTTAGGGATTAATGAGAAAATGTGTAGAGTATTTGAAATGTAGTTGTCCCATAATAGGTGGTATGTAGATGTATTATTATTGAAGCAGTAAGTATCCCTCTCTATCTCACCTCTCAACTCAGCTCACATCTGCTTTCCCAAAGGCAGAGCTCTTTCAAGACTTTCCTAGTGAAGTGTGGGCAGATGCATAAAGCAGACACTAGCTAGCATCCCTGATTATGGATGGTGACAGGTTGTGTTCCTAGAGCATGGAAAGAGGCCTTGGGTGAGGCTCAGAGAAGGGTAGCAGATGGTGAAAGGGCAAGGATCACTCCCCTGGTTTCTGGTGGAATCAAGTAAAGGGTGAATCCAGAAATTCTTAGATTTTCCATAAACCTGGGTGGATTGCAGAAGAAGGGGACACAGGGACCTTCTGGTTACTCTGCGAGATTTCCAACTGAAGTAACAAATAGGTCAGAAGGTAAGAGGGAGAAAATGGCAGTGATGAGTGGGATCCCCAACAAGGGCCCATGATGGAGCTGGTCAGTGGCTATCATGGATGTAGAGCTTTCCAAGTTTTGACAAGAGTTGCTGTCTGCTCTGGTTCTACCAAGGAGTCATCACTGGAATCAGCTAGCAAACTGCCTTTCTTTCCTAGTTCTGTAGCAAAGGATTAAAATGAGGGGGTAAAGAATAGGGAAAGATCCTTAAAATAAAAATATTCTGAGGTGGAAATTATAAACCAGAATTTTTATGACTGAATTGAACTAAAAAATATCACTGTAATGGACTAAGTCTGAACTGGAACGAGAAAAAGATAAGGAATCTTTTCCAGGCAGATTTTGCAATGTGTGTCTATGTGTGATTAGGAGGAGGGCTTGAAGGAAAAAGTGTCAGGGTTTTGGGGCCAAGAAAGGCATAGATAGTTGAGAAAGGAAGGCAGGCATTATGCTTGCACAAATTTCCACTTCTTCTAGTCTGGTAACACTCTTTGTTCCCCTTCTTTGCTACTGATGGAACATTTTCTTCTCTCTTTCATGATGTCATAAAGATTTATTTGTCCAAGAGAAAGGAATTAGTTTACCTTCAAGGTAAAAAAAAAATCTAGAGGATTTTTTATTATTGTTTGTTGGTCTGTATTAAAATACTATATTTTTAAAGCCATATACTGGAAAAAGCACTGAAAATAGAATTCAGGAGACCTGACACTGGGGAAAAATATGATTGTCTCTTTTGGGCCCAGTTTCCTCATCCATAAAGTCTGGCATTTGATGATTTCTAAGGTTTTCTCCAGTGCTATGATTTCTGCCTTACTTCTTAGAATGGAAGGGGACTTTGGCTGCCATCCAGTCAAAACCCTCATTGCATATAAGAACATTCTATGAGACAACCCCAAAAAATGTATTGGATTTTGCGAATGAATTTTTTATACTTTAGTATAAACTGGTAATTTCATTGAAATACAGATTATCTAAATCAAAACAGTGGTTTCTTCCAGCTATGTTACCAAAAAGTCACATCACCTATCCATTTTGTGTGTGACTACAGCATTAGTCCATCAAAGGACTCTGATCCAAGTCACAGATTGGGTTTCCCTGAAGAAGAATAGAATGGCCAGACCACTGATATACATCAGCAGACACCAGGGATGCTGAAGGATAAGTACTAGTAGGAGTAGGTTGATGAATACAAGTAGGGTTAGGTTATGGCAGCGCCAATGACAGACAGACCTCTAAATCTCAGAGGCTCAATAATCATGAGACTCTATTTCTTACTCATGTGACATCACGTGGGTCAGCATAGTTCTCTGCCATTCAGTGACCCAGAGGTCCAGGTTGTACTGCCAGCATCTCAAGACCAGACTCCAACTTTATCCTTCAAGGGATGATAAAGACAGACAGAAAAGGCATACCAATGGTTAAGAACCAGAGGCACCATATGACTTCTGTTTGCATTCCTATACCTGCTGGAACTCAGTCACATGGACCTGACCCACCCAAAAGGACCCCGAGAAATGTAGTAGAGCACATGGATATTTGGGGAACACCTTGCTGTCTCTGGGTGAAGCAGCAATGCTGTCAGAGAGATAAAGTCACCTAGCGAGGAGCCGTACCCTGTCTGGCACGTTTGGTAGTAGGTCACCAAAAGTTGGTGTTTTTAATCTGTAGCTTCTTTCAACTATTTTTCTTCTTAAAAAATTATGTTAACTTGGGAAGACTGAGGCACCTTGCTAGGAAGAAGGTTTCCAGAGCTCTACTGCATCACATCTAGAGAGAGGGTGGCCTTTAAATGGCCACATCCCACCAATGCTTCAGAAGAACTTGAAGCCAGCTAAAACCCTCATGTAATTGTTCAGAAGAACTGCTGCCAAGCCAGGCCCTCACATCCTCTAATTGTGCTGTTCACTTTGCTTTAAACCTAAATGCAAGACGTGATATTTATTCTGTTAAGTGTCATCCTGTTATTATCAGACACTTGCTTCAGCCTCCTGAATTTTTTATTCTGTCATGTATTGTAATAGCTACTTCTTCAGAATTTGGATCCTATACCAGTTTGATGAGTACATCCTGTGTGTCCCCATCCAAGTTCTTGATAAAAATATGCCAAGGGCAGAACTGTTCGGTAGAACACCAGAGGACCTCCCTTGAGAGACACCACGATTCATTAATAAACACAGTGCGTTCATTTGTTCCATTAGCTTTAGATCCTCCTTACCATAGTATCAAACAGTTTGCATTTCTCCAATTTCTCAAGGATTTCTAAACACTTTGTAACATGCCTGGATGAACACTGAACTCATTATCTGCTTCCTCGGCCACTCCTACCACTCAGTAGTCTACTGGTTGATGACACCACTGTCCTGCCCACTGTGTTGGCATTCTGGGAGTACTCCTCAGAAGCAAACTGGTATAAAGGTTAAACTGGGGTAAAGCAATGAAGTATTGCCACTATTGAACTGCACTGTTCTCCCCTTAGGCCTGGGCAACTGCCTCTAAGCTTCTCTGGAACTTTCTCTTTCAGTTTCTGCTGAAGTTCTTTCAGAAGTGCAGGTCATATCATGGGACACCATTTAATAAAACCCACCAAAACTTTCCAGAGTAAGAATGATATTAAAAATACCTAACAAGTAGCTGACTATGGGCAATGGCCAAACAGAAAGCCAACGAGGCTACTCCAAATGAAACAGGGACTCTTCTATTCTTGGACCCTAATGTTTCTAGGTGGCACCCTCCTAAACCCTCCATCCCCAACCTCACATTTTCATGTCAATGCTCTAGCTCTCCTTTCTCCTCATATCAAAACTCCTCCCCCAACTCAGGGAAGGCCTCAGTCTCCTCCAAGGCTGAGAAGCTGCTGCTTGCATCATCACGAATTCTGCCCCAGTCCCTGGTAGAAACTGGCTAGTCTTTCAGGCTTTGCTCTACTGAGTCAGAGCCAAGGTTTTAGAATGTTCAATAAAAAGATTAGATTATATTAGATTAGAAATATTATAGATAGATAGATAGGTGGATACATAAAACAAAAGCAAACCCCCAACTTCTTACCGCCCCACCCCACCCAATCACCAGGCTGTTAGAAATGAAAGCTTTTAAAAAAGGCTTTCTTTTTATATTCTCGGCCAGAAACTGGACTCTTTTCTGGCTAGAGTCTTTTGTGTGTTTTCTTCTTTGGGGCAGTCAGCCTTAGTTTCTTGGTCTGGTTAAATGGTGGAAGAACCACACAGTAAAAGAAGATTTTCTGAGAAAGAAAAAGACTTTTCATAATATTTCAAAATATTATCCTGATTCTGTGTTGATCTGTCCACCTACCCTACAAAATTCAGCTCAGCATGGGCAGGGACCCATATTTAACATCTGTTTTCCAGTGCTTCGGATATAGTGGATGCTCACTAAGTGTTTATTGATTGGCGATTAAGACAATGAACAAAGATAGATCATGTCAACAGCATCCTGCTAATCTACCAGTATGCTAATTCTTTTAAAAAGAAACTGAATAATTTGACTTAGTTCCTCTGCTGTTGCATGACTCAAACTGAAGGAATAGGAAAATATATTGCTCCTTTTGAACAGGATTTCAGAAACCACAGGGATTTCAAGACCACATCTGTGGTGATCAATTCTGTAGGGGAAAAAAACAGGATGTGTATATAAAGGAAGGGAAAATTCAATAACATACTTGCAGATAGTGGCTGATCCCTGTGTACTGGGGATGTGTAGTTCTTCAAATAAAAAAGATATGCTTATTGTCTTCTCACCTTTATGGATGCTTTCTCTCATTATCATTTCATTAAAGGAATTTTATAAAAACAAATAAGTGGTTTTGTCTGGGTCTTTCTTTTCAAAGTCTCTTTGGTTTACTGGTCTCCTGCTACCCAGAACTGGGCCTTAATAATGAGTTTACTGACATAACAATAAAGTAAACATATTTCCCAGGTACTAAATATTAGACCCTCTGAGTTGTTTTTTTTTTCTAAAAGGACTCCTTATCTTTTAGTGATTTCAGCTCTCCTTTACGTGACATATCAAAATCCAGCTACTAACCTTGTGTGGTGGCTAACAGACTTCAGGGGTTTAGTGCCACTGACAGGTGATGGCAGTTGGTGCCACATCTGTGGAATGCAGGTGAAAGCAATCACTGCTGGGCTCATGGAAGCAGCATGACAAAGAGGAGGTGAGGAGGTGAGTTCTGGGTCCAGAGAATCTGGTTTGAATTACTGCTCTGCAACTTGTTCTGAGGGAATTATTTACTACTCAGAATATGACTGGACTATTTTATAATAACAACGAAGGCTACACTAAATCTACTGACTAAGCAAGTGACCCATGACCTGGATCCCTTTGATCTCACTGAAACAAGAGCGGGGGAGAAAGTGGATGTGAGGTCAGGTTAGCGCGGGACACTGGCTGCTGAGATGGTCAGGGCTGACCCAGCTACCCTGGCCTGAAGGGATGCTGTCCCCATTCTTCTCTCCACTCTCTTGTGCTTTTCTCAAAAAGCACAGCCTTTGCAGCCAGAAGTGTGCCCTGAGCCCCATGAGTGGTTATGCTTCCCAGTGAGATTGGGCCCACAGGCCTTAAAGTCTATCTGTGGGTCAGGAAGCCTTATGTTCTCCAGTTTCCAAATACTGGGTCATCAAACAACCAGACAAGTTATGAAAAGTATAAAAGGAGAAGATTTTCTTAATGCATCCATGGCTACTATATTAGTTGAGCGTGCATGTGTGAGAACAACTAAATATAGTAGGTCTTCTTTATCTCCTGGTTCCATTTTTATACCCAGTTCTTGAAAAGACATTTTACTCATTCTTAGTTCAGAAAAAATTAGGCCTACTTCGCAGATCAGCTGTTTTCAATTATGTTACTCCACCCACTCTCTGTTTTTCTGGGCACTCACTTACCCGCTGAAGGATTTACAAGGCAGCCCTCCGCTCTTTCACAGCGGCTGTGGTCACCCTGCCTCCACACACAACTAATCTGCTCCCCAGGGAGCTTGCTCTTTCCGAACCAGAGACTGTGCCAAGGAGAACGTGAAAGTCCCTCATCCTTCCCACCAACCCCCAAACTTTTATTCGTACATGAATATCAGCCTACAGAGGCTATTTTGCAAGAATCATTGTTTCTTCCTATATTTAAATCAGTTTAAATATGCCCTGGGTCCCCCTCCCTCAAGGCTGTTGGGAAATGTAATTCCAGTCATTACTGGGACTCCCTACCTTCAAGGCCTGTGCAAAGGGACTTATATATTATTCATTAACAGGGTGGCCCTCTGGTCTCGGGCCATGTTCCTTGCTGGCTGCTGCTAAGACACCTGTTGTCATGGTTCAAAAGGGGCCACCAGCCCCAGTGGCCATGCCCAGGGTGCTGGAAGCTTAAGTGAGGCCAGGGCCCCTGAATTTAGAGCCACCTCTCCTGGATGCACTCTACAGCTGTCCTGCAGTTCTTATCCCTCCCTCAGGCTTCTGTCTAGGAGCAATGTGTGATCCCTAAAATTAGAGCAATTCTGACCTTCACCTTCCTTCACCATCTCAGGAAATCTCACCCCACTTTGAAAATCACCTTTTTTCTCTTTTTCCTCTCTGGAACACCTGGTATAATTTCTTCAGAGGGTTTAAGCTTTTACAAAAGACAAGAAAGGTCACTGACATCAAGTCTTCTGTTGTGCAAAATCCCTGGTGCAAACCAAGTGTTAGGATGCTTGAAAGGAGGGAATGGAAAAATACCAACAGTAAATTTTTTACTCAAATGCTATCATCTCGTTTGCTCTTTTTTAAATGAGTAAACACTAGTTAAGAGAAACATTAGGGGGAGATCTGGTAGGAAGGATAAAGGCTGCTATGACACAGAGATTCCTATAGATGTGCCCACATCCTATAGATGTGTAATGGGGTAGGGCGGTAGTTGCTGCCCTGTATGTGATCTTCCTATATTCTCCCATAGTAAATGCCTTGGGCTGGGGCACGCGACCTCTAATTCTATGTTGCTCTACCCACATTTCTTCATTTACTCCCTTCATGTCATGTCTCTCTTTTATTCATTGCATTTTTCTTTTTCTCTCCACCACATAATTTCAGACTGTGTTCCCTAGTGCTACATGGCTACCACCAAGTCTTATCCACTTTGTCAGGGTACCCCGATACCACGAAGTCCTGATGCTGAGTCATTAGTCACAGACCAAGTGAATAAAGAAAATAGCCCACAATCCAGTCATGGTAACATTCAGATAACCAGATCAGATTGAATGTAATTTGAAGGTTGAGCAATCACCCTGCAAGTGTTGGAGGCAGTTTAATGCATAACTGTCTCCCTAATTAAGGAGTCAAAAGTAACCCTGGTTTTTTGCTACAACCTGGGCTTCTCATGATTTCTGCATGACTGCCATCTTCTTACCTTCTTTCAAGTTGTAGCAAATGTGAATTTCTGGGCCACTCACTGTTTTCCATTTTACTTATCTTACATATTTATGCCTGTTCAATATTTATAAATATTTAAGCTTGTGAAAGCTGTTTATTATACTTTTATTATCTACCTATGTTGTAGAACATCTGCTTTCTTTCATCTGCTCAATATAAAGTTTTTGAGCTGAACAAATGTGCCTAAGCTTATGCAAGTCTGTAATATATGATTTCCCATGTCCTTTTTCCATCCAAATTGCATTCCACTTCTCTTCACATATTTTTATCCTACATACAGAACAGATGTCAGCACACTACTTCCTATGGGTTAAATCTAGGCTATGCTTTGTTTCATAAATAATGTTTTATTGGAACATTGCTGTGCCCATTCTTTTAAGTGTTCTCTCTGGGTGCTTTCACACTACAATGTCCATGCTGACTAGTCATGATGAAGACTGTATGACATGCAAAGCCTAAAATATCACTACCCAGATCTTCACAGAAAACGCTTGCTGATCCTAGCTGTGAAACAGTAACAATAACCCCAAATCCTTTTGGTCACCAAATCTTAGAGCTTTGGAGCTGGGAAGAAGATTAGTCTTAGAACTTCATTTTACAGAATATAGAACAGGCCCACACAAGAGCCAACTGTTACTAAATGCTTATTATGAGCCACATACGGTGCCTTAGCAAATATTTCATTTAGTGCCACAACAAACACTATTATCTCTGTTTTTTTAATAGGTGAGTAAATCAGGACACAAGAGCTTAAATAACTTTCTTGTGGTCACATAGCTATTAAGATAAATGAAGATGATGACATTTGGCTCAGGAAATGGAACTGAAGAAATGAGAACAGAACCATTGTACCATTCAGCCTCTAAGTGAAAGAATTTTCTGTAGAACTCATAGAAAGTAAGTGCCAGCAGAACTAAGCCTACTGCTCAGTTTCCTGGTCTCCCACGCCATTTAGTAAAAGTCAAGATTTTCATTGACCTCTGTGTTCTGTAACCAAGGAAAGAAGTGGGACTTCTTTGCATGTATTTTCTGAGTTTTGGCTGAAAATAAACTGAAAATAAACAGACCATGTCTGTTCAGGCATCAGTTATTTGCTAAGTGAGTCATACAGCTATGGTTCTGTTCGCTGGAAACTTCCTTGAGGCTTGACTAACTCCTAATGGAGGAATGGTTAGGGGAATGGTCAGGAATGGTTAGCCTTCCCTGTGTTCAAAAAGTAGAACAGAAACCACTATTTAGGGTCATAAAATTCATCAGTAACATTTCCAATAAGAACAACCTGGGGAAATGCGCTATCAGAGTTGACTCATCAGAAAATTTAGCTTCTATTTATTAAAATAATACCTGCAGCATTATGATCACTGGGGTTCCACATGGTCAGGACCCTCAACACCTATGTCCTGGTCACAATACCTTAGAAATGTATACTTTTCACTTTTTAGTCAATCTTCCCTTCATGTTTTAATTTCTTAGCCTTTTGTAATTTGGTTCTCTCCTTGGGTTTCAGATACTGTCCTTCTTAAATATTTTCTCCTAAAATGAAGGCTTTCACAGGGCCTAAACAAGGCTGCTACACTACTATGGAAGTCCCACAACTGGGCAGATTGTGGTCTTCATAAAAGTATGACCATCATCTTCAAGCTAGGTGCTTCAATTGGAGTACCCTACTATCCTATAGAGTAATCATCTATTTCTCTTCCACCTCAGAACTCTCACCATGTTTCTGACTTTCTGACCCACCTCACTATACTGGAACTCACCAAATCTCTATACCAACATGTTTTGTGTCCTTGTCTTGCTTTGTTCCTTACAGTTGATAAGAAGTTCCTCCTCCTAGGAAAGGTTAGATGTTTTCCATCCTATCGTATCTCAACATCTCAGGGAACTTCCACTGACCATTTCCCCATCTTCAGATCTGTAATAAAAATCAAGTCACCTGAGCAGCAGCCTAGCATGTCTATTTGTAAGAGGTTTTAAAAAAATCCCTTGGATAAATTAATATAGAACTATAGTACCAGTTAATTCAGGTTTTCATGTATAACTATAAAATATAATTTGGTCCCTCTCCTACTGAGTTGAAGTTAAAACAAAACAAAACAGCAAACAACCAAATTCCTCTCCAACTCTGATCTACCACAAGTGAGTTTTTGTGATCTTTCTCATTGCAGGATACAACCCTAGTGTTGGCCACCAACACGGAAATAATCCAGTGGACAATTTTTTGGAGTCAGCTGAAATCCTCAAACCCAATATGGTGGAGAAGCATAAATATGATTTGCCTGATACTAAATCAATGACATATGAACCATCAAAAGGAGAGCAAGAACAAAAGTAAAATCTGAGCAAGTAAGAATTTAAATAATATGGACAATTCTGCCTGCCAGTCTCTTCACTGTTCAAGTAACCTACAGTAGTGTTGTTGGAAGGGAGGAAAACAAATCCCTAGAGTCAGTGTCCAATACCCACCTCCATTATCTCATTCCCCATCACATAGACGTGAACTCATCATCATTGTCAGCAATAATCATCATGGTGAGTCACCATTATTATGATCAGAGCTAGGCAAAAATATCCAGGATGCATGGTGAGTATTTAGTATCATTGTTTTCACAGTAGAGTCATATTTCTCATGTGTATACTTTATTATGCCCTTCCATGTTACTATATATTTTATACATACATATTTACATATTGCCATAAAGAAGCATATATACCAAACCACATATACTCTACATTTGATGTAAAGGATTCTTAAGGATTATCTTGAGTAAATGTGATTATCACTTTGCTCTTGGACTTTGTAACCCAATGCTTACACAAGCCACAACTAACTATAACATAAAAAGTAATGTTTTTTTTTTAGGAGAGAGTGACTTATCACCTAATAAATGCATCTAAAGATGGTTATCTGATTTTAAAAATCACAAGAGAAAACAAGAACTAGAGAATAACTGGGAAGCTTCTGCCAGCATGAAATCAGGGAAAAGAACTTTAAAACGTATTTTGAACAAAACCTAAAGCTAACATGTTTAACTTACTTCCATTCTTAGTTAGAATTTCCAAATGATCAAAAACTCTGAACTGTAAGGCAGTTCTAAGTAAGTTAAATGCTATATGTTTACTGCCTCAAATAGATCCCTTATTTTGAATTGGAATTTTATAAGAAATAAGGGGGGTGCCTGGGTGGCTCGGTGGGTTAAAGCTTCTGCTTTGGGCTCAGGTCATGATCTCAGGGTCCTGGGATCGTGGCCCCCATCAGGCTCTCTGCTCAGCAGGGAAGCCTGCTTCCTTCTCTCTCTCTGCCTGGCCTGTCTCTCTGCGTACTTGTGATCTCTCTGTCAAATAAATAAATAAAATCTTAAAAAAAAAGGTATGCCATTTTTTACATTTTACATTAAATGTCAGTTTTTCCCTGTCCCCATTAAATAAATCTTATCCACATATTTAAAGAATATCACCTTGTTGGAAATTCAGATTATTAGTGTATGTTGATTAGGTATCTTCCAGCATTTATTTTCAATTAGCTATCTCCATCACTGTGGCAAAATCAAACAAAACTGAAAAAAATCAATAAAAAACCCTCCTCTGACCCCACTTTCTCTCTGCCCAGTGTCACGTCTCATTTTCCTAGCCAAATTTTTTAAATTAGCTAAAGTTGTTGTAATTCTGAAACTTGACTTATTTAGCCTTCTAAGTGATCTCCTTGATTTAATTCCTGTTCCAGTGCATTCACCAAACCATGAGTAGAGTAACTTTCCTAAAATATAGGTCTTATCACAACACTCTCCATCTTGAAATCCTTCTGTTGCTCCCTATTTCTCTAGGATAACATGGTGTGTGAGCTTGTCCACCACCTGGGGCTCACCCTCCTTACCACTCTCAGCCCTCATTGTTCACTCTACCTGGGGCTCTAGCCCATCAATCTTTCCTGTTCAGTTCCTCAGTTGTGCCATGCTTGGTCTCACCTAGAAAGTGACTGAGTCACTCACCTTTCATCTCTCAGCCTAAATGTCTCTTTTCCAGCACAGTCTTTGTTGGGAGTTCCCTGCCTAGGCTGTCACTGCATATCCCTCTCATAACACTCACCACATTTGTAATAACTAGTTTAATGCACATACCTAAATTCCATGAAGGTGTAGACATGTTTGCCTGTCTTCTCCACTCCTTTATCTCCAGAACTGAGTACAGTGCCTGGCAGGTGGAATGCACTTAATAAATATTTGTGAGATAAGGGGTAATATTATGATATAAGACTATAAGGGTTCCCTTTTGGAATCTTATAAACATTTCAAATTCCTGGCTACTTGTTCTTCCATGATTATTTCAGTTGCTTTTATCTTTTTAGAAGGAAAATGTTTTGCAATCTTAGAATGTGGAATTTCTTTAAGACTCAGACTCTGCCATGAATGGGGACCATATTCAGTAGTCAGTCAACAACAAAATCAGTGTTATTCCTAATTTTAAAAAATGGAGATACAGGAAGAAAAGATCATAACGTTGGCCTTCTTATGTATTTTCCCTAAATGATGTTTTGAAATTTTAACTCAAAAGTAAATAATAACAGTATGGAGGTTCCTCAAAAAATTAAAAATAGAACTACTATATGATTCAGTAATCACATTACTGGGTATTTACCCAAAGAATACAAAAATGCTAATTCAAAATAATAATGTGCAGCTATGTTTATTGCAACATTTACAATAGCCAAGATATGGAAGCAGCCCAAAGTGTTCAATGATAGATGAATGGATAAAGAAGATGTGAGATACATACACACACACACACACACACACACACACACACTGTACTGTTACTCAGTCATAAAAAAGAATGGAATCTTGCCATTTGCAACAACATGGATGGATCTAGAAGGTATAATATTAAGTGAAATAAGTTAGAAAGAGAAATATAAATACCATATTATTTCATGTGTGGAATTACAGAAGCAAAACAAAGGAGCAAAGGAAAAAAAGAGACAAACCAAAAAACAGGCTCTTAACTACGGAGAACAAACTGATGGTTGCCAGAGGGGAGGCAGTGGAGGATGGGCGAACCAGGTGATGGAGATTAAGAGTACAAGTCATCATGATAAACACTGAGTAATATATGAAATTGTTGAATCACTATATTGTACAACCTGAAACTAATAGAACACTGTATGTTAACTATGCTGGAATTAAAATTGAAAGTTAAATTAAAAATAAAATATTAAAAATATTAGAAAATCGTTTAAGATACTCTACTCACAGGTGTTGGAGAAACACTTATATACACTTCATCAAATCTAAAAGATATCTAAGAAAACAAAGACATATTTGATCATATAAAAATTTTAAAACCTGTATGGAGAAGGATATCATAAACAAAGTCAAGAAAAAAAATGTAAAAAAAAAATCAAGAAAAAAAATTTGCAATATATGATCCAGACAAAAATTTGGTACATAATTATATTAGTTATCTCATTCTGCAACATAAATAACCCCAAAACTTGGCATCTTGCAAGAATACACACTTATTCCTCTCAGTTTCTGTGGGATAGGAACACAAGCACAAATTAACAGGGTCCTCTACAACTGAGATGTCAGCCAGGATCATCTGAAGGCTTGATGGGGAAGGATGTGTTTCCAGCCTTACCATGTTTGCAAGATTCATTTCCTGAGGACGTTGGAATAAGGGCCTCCATTTCTTATGGGCTGCTGGCCAGGGGCTGCTTTTGCTCCAGGCCAGGTACCCATCTCGATCAGCAAACATATGAGAAAACCACAGAGAGAATACCAGGAAAACAGAAGTCAGCGGAAGGGATATCGCATCACATCTGTTGTGTACTAATCTTTAGAAGAAAGTCACTAGGATCCAGTTCACACTCAGAGGAGGGGATTATACAAGGGCACAAACACCAGGACGTGAGTCCTGGTGAGAAGGCTGTCTACCACAATAATATACTTATTACTTTTACAAATTGGTTAGAAAAAGATAAACTGAATATAAATGTGAGCAAAAAACAGGGATAGGTAATTCACATAAGAGCACTCCAAATGATCCCTTTACATTTGAAGAGATCCTCATCCTTATAGTAGTCATGGAAATGCAAATTCAAAGTGGCATTTGAGGACACTGACTCTCAGATAAGACTTGGATTAAATTATAAAGATGAGGAGACCGCACTCCCAAGCATTCATTGTTAATGGAAATAGGAAGTCTATAGTCCTTTTGGAAAGCAATTTGTTAATTAAAATTAGAAATACACATTTCCTTTGACTTAGAATCTAATCTGTCAAATTAAAATCAAGAATTCACACACATACACATATTCTTACTATAGTACTGTCTCTGCAAAAAAACCTGGAAACAGTGGATAGCCATCAGTACGGAAATAGTAACCTGTCGTATGCACGTATAGTATAGTACAGTATAGTACAGTGTAAGTATTATGTAGCCATTAAAAAGAATGAACTAGAGGAAGAGAATGCACATTACCCAAACCAAGAAAAGGAATAAAGAAAGAGGGAAAAAAGGCAAACAAAGGTGGCACAAAAAAGTATAACTATGGGGGCACCTAGGTGGCACAGTTGGTTAAGCGTCTGACTCTTGGTTTCAGCTCAGGTCGCAATCTCATGGCCATGGCCTTGAGATGGAGTTCTTTGTCAGGCTCCATGCTCAGCATGGAGTCTGCTTGAGATTTTTCTCCCCCGCCCCCCCCACTCATAATCTTTCTGTCTCTGAAATAAATAAATCTCTAAAAAAAAAGTGTAACTATGAGAACAAGTATGCACTCACATAAAATTATATTTATAGCTGTGTGAACGAAGAAAATAAAATAATTTTTAATGGGTTAATTCTGTATTAAGTGACATGGAGAAATTTCTATCATATATTTATGAGTCTACTTTGAAAATAAATCAACATGCAAAAAAAAGGTAATGGGAAAATATGCAACAAGTTTCTAACACTAATTAGCTGAGGTGAGTTTGAGGATGAGGAGGGAGCTATGTAAAATACAAAACAAAAGCCAAACTTTCATTTATACATAAAACTGAATATGATTCTTAAAAGAAGGTATAATTTTATTCTATTTTTATAACAAGATAAATATACTGTATGTTCATACGTAAAGAAGTACGAGTCACCAAAATGTTCATAGTGGTTGTGGCATGACTGAGTAATTTCTCTTTTCCTTCTTGTATTTTTATACATTTTATAATTTTTTGTATATTTTATATATTGACTTATTTTCTCTTTTCCTTCTTGTATTTTTATATATTGACTTATTTTTTAAAGTCTGTATTATTTGTATAATTAGAATTAAACAGAGTTAGAAATATGTTTACATACATGAATATTATGTATAAATATGTGCCTCTATGATCTATTATAAACTATGACTATAAAACAAATCTGAAATGGTAGAAGAGATTTCTACAAGCAAGAGTGGTAGAAGAGGACAATTTATGTAAAAGACACCATATAGAGGCACCAGGGATGGTTCAGTGGGTTAAGCATGTGTTTTCGGCTCAGATCCTGATCTCAGGGTCCTGCAGAGCAGACAGCCTGCTTCTCCCTCTCCTGCTCCCCCTGCTTGTGCAAGTTTTCCTTCTCTCTCTGTCTGTCAAATAAATAACACCTTGAGAGGGAAAAAAAAAGACACCATATATAGAGAGATGCTGACTCCCAAAGGTGAAAAGTTAAAAGCAGGGTAAAGAAGAGTTCTGAACTGATTGGCTCACAGGGAACAGGAAGAGAGTAGTAAGAGTTGAAATGTAAGCTGCACCGAGATTGTTAAGAATTTTACAGATGGCTCAGACTTTATCTACTAAGCCATGGGGAGCACCATTTGAGTTTAAGATGGCATGATAAAAATCTGTTGGAAGATGAATATGGTCCTGGCATTCTGGACAGAATGGAGAAGAGGGGCCTGGAGACAGCGAAAGCATTACTGAGGTTAATTATGTAAACCAGGCAGGAGGCAGTCAGGGTCAGAAGTGGGCTGTGTCAGGGGAAGAAAGGGACACACTGAATATGGCTTGATGGGGGGATTCCTGCCATGGGGATTTTGAAAAATAAAGTATCTACAAATACCACTCATACCAACACACTGCCCTTTTCATTTTGTTGGCACAATAGAAGATGTGCTAACATTTCTGAATAACTAAGAATAGCACATTGTGTGTATATAGAGACCTTTATCAGTTATTAAGGATTTATTCATTGTCTAGCTTTTATCTTTATAACAATCTAATAAGAGGTGGAAAAAAGAGGTGCTGTCCTTATTCTCAGATGATGAAGATAAAGTTTCAAAAGGTTCAGAGAATATCCCAACCTTATATAGCTTAATGTCAACCTAAAGATTTGACTAAAATCTGCTCTTTGACTTGAACTTCAGCCTCAGCCTTTGGAAACCCTTCATGGTTTTTGGCATTTCAGACGATATTTATGATCAATGATAACAGGAACCACCAGGGTACAATAAAAGCTAATGAGTATTATGATAGTAAGGCAAAGAGGCCATGCTACTTGGGTCTATTATTAATAACTGAATTTCACTTTCAAATACAGGGAAACATTCCAGACATAAATGAAAATCTACTTAATGTGCTTTACATGTTGAAATTCTAGCAGAAAATTCTGCAATAACTCATGATGACTCTAAAAACCATTATTTTTAGGTAGAATAATTTTAGGTTGATTTCTAAAATTGCTCAGAAAACATTTTCTTAAAACAGTACACAAAGCTTCAGTTTGGGGCACTGTTTCAATAAAATTTTATCTTCTGGTAGGTGGTAAGAGAAGGTAAGTCTTTGCCTTAGTAAATTACTACTCGAGGGAAAAAAACATTTAATATCTGGGTGGCAACGTCACTGTTAGCAGTATTTGAGACTGCCAGAGCTGTCTAAAAATATGTTGTTCCTCAATTAACCTAAATGGAAAGTGAGTGACCAGTTGGTAGTATAAATTTACAGCGTAGTGACCATAGAAGAGATCTAGTCCCTAATAGTACTGAACAGTTACTATTCTGGAAACATAATGTCAAATTTCTAAAACTTTGTCAACTAAAAACTTTAACAATAAATTAGCATAAGCATTACATTGTTGTTGGACTGGAATTCATTCCATGATTAACTGAAATTTAGATCAGCCTTTGCTTTGTTAAA
Organism: Spilogale gracilis; assembly: GCA_004023965.1. Classification (NCBI taxonomy): domain Eukaryota; kingdom Metazoa; phylum Chordata; class Mammalia; order Carnivora; family Mephitidae; genus Spilogale; species Spilogale gracilis. The sequence goes on from PITA01002050.1 coordinate 148,244, forward strand.
ATTTGATATCAACACTGTTCATTGAGCACTTTGTGTCCCACTGAAGGATTTAATATAACCGGTTAGTAACTGTGAAAACTAGGTTCAAAACCCATCACTGGCTTCCAGCCTTGGGCTCTTCTCTCCCTCGTATACTTGCTTCTACCATCAGGAAAGAGATGGATACAGAGAAATCCTTTGATTTCTGAATGATTTGGATAGTTCTATTTCTCTTATTATCAACCAGAGTCCCCTCAAAGCCTCAGAATTAGTAGTGATATTATGGCCAATTCCAGTCACCCAGAAATAGAATTTGCATTTCCTCTTAGAACCTCTGGTAGCCTTCAGGCTCTGGGCAAGAAAGTGCATGTGTTATGTCAGCATTAACTGACTGAGTCTGGAAGGGTAACTGATCCTGACTTAGATTCTTAGGCAACAATAAACACAGTATTATCCAGAATAAACTCTGAGTGATCTAAACTAATTTCTTGGAAAGTGTTCTAGGTATTTTCCAAAAAAGAGTAGAGAAATATAGGAAGTTAGCCAGCTTGGCATTGTTTATCTGAAAAACCTGCCAAAAGTCTGGCCGCATTTGCCAGTGTCAATACTCTCGAGTGCAAACATATCCTTGTGCAAGGGACATTATGTAAGCTAGAAATTAATCTTAATTAGTCATCCATTGTCCAAGGGTGGATGCTGCAGAAGAAAGCCCAAGTCATTTCAGAATCAATAACCTTCACAGTCTCTGGTGGAAATACAATTTATGGCCTTTTCAATAACAGAGGAAAGCCCTTATAGAACTTGTTTGAAACCGTGTTCAAGGCTGGTGGTACCAAATGGGGTCCCACTGTTGTCTTCAGATGTCTGGCCAAAGCACTAGAACCACGGATGTGGTCAAAAGGCTTTTGCATTCAGCTAGAATGGGTTTTATTCCAGTTATCCTCTGTCTCCATTGTAGCAGCAGCAACTAGAATGAAGTCAACCTGAAAAGGTCAGTCCTAGTTCAGCTTTATTAAGCAGGAAGATTTTATCTCTAGGATCTTTTAATTTGAAAGGTTCTGTTTCACAAGTAGCAATGTGGATAAAAGGCTAATACTACACTATCAAGTCATGCCAAGACATAGCGTGATGTCAATCATAGCATATCAAGATGTCAACGTGACATGTTTAGGAACAATAATTCCTCAGTATTGTCAGTCAGAACTGAATCTTAAAGTTTTAGTAGAAATCTGGGCCAGCCACTCCAGCTGGGGCTTGCTCAGCCGACTTACCACGTCAAGGGGATGGGGTGAAGCTGGCCACAAACCCTAAAGTTTATCTCTACAAGAATTTCTCTAGGTTACTTTATTGAAAAAGTCCCTTACAGTACTAACTCATGCTGTACCTGTCCTTTCCTATCCACTGCCCTTCCTTCAGGTATTAAATACTGTCCATCGCTCTCTTTATAGCTCAAAACTCAGAGACCAGAGAAGAGAAATAGGAAAAATAAGATTAAAAAACAAACAAAAAACAAACAAACAACAACAACAACCCCCCCCAAAAAAACAAACCAAAACAAAACAAAAAAGGCTTTCCTAAGGCTATGGCCTCATTTCCTTCTGACTTTACTCCTTGTCTGTGAGCTCCAAAGAATATGGGCAAATGTTTGTTTGTGTGATTGATTTAACAGTTATTCCTGTTAAAAAATGAAGAGAAGGTTCAAGTTCCTCTTGTCAGTTCAGAGATCAGTTTCCAGCTTGGCTTTTCTACATTCTGCCCCCAACTAAATGCCTGCCCAAGAGGGAAGAGTACAAAGAAACTTGTATGGGAGATCATGTCTCTGTTAAGCCAAGACCATTCAGTGTACTAATGGAGGACAGAGAGGCCAGGCAGGGCCATGAGATAAGTATTCAAAAGAGTATCTACTTAGACATAAGAAATGCCACTCCCCATATCTCATGTCTCTAAATACTCTCTCTTATATAACCAGGAGCTCTTTTCCCCTTCATTTATTCTACTTCTGTAGTTTCTTCTGAAACTGATCACTTACTTCTTTTCAATTTTATATCTTGTTATAGGTCATTTTTCTAACACTAGAGATGTTAAGAGCTGTAGATTCTTCCAGAGAATGACTCATAAATCTCATTAGTATTAAAAATTTAAAACCTCAAGGCATTTGGGCAAAACGCAAAACTACCAGTGTCAGGATGTTTGAAATGCTTTGAAATGAAGATAAGACTTTAAATAACACAGTAGATAAAGAAATGAGCCATAGTAGTAGCTGTCATTTAGAGTACCTACTATGAACTTAATGGCACCAATGACCAAGTTTCATTAAATAAAATAGCATTGATAGAGACAGCTGGGTGGGTCAGCAGGTTAAGCATCCAACTTTTGGTTTTAGCTCAGGTCATGATCTTGGGTTGTGATACTGAGCCCAGAGTTAGGCTCCAGGATCTGACCAGGGTCTGTTTGAGATTCTTTCCCTTCCTCCCTCTCCATCACTCTCTGCTCCTTCTCCTGCTTGCATACTATACTCTCTGTCTCTAAAATAAATAATAAAATCTTCCAAAAAATCAGCATCTATTAAAAGATAAAAGGTATTTATTCTTCAAAGCAAAAGAATGAGTCTTTTCAAAGTGGTATAGGTAGCTATACCTATATATAAGGTATAGATATAAGGTATATAAGGTATCTAAGAAACTCAGAAGCATACTCTGTGAGCCCTGTCCCTCACACCAGCGATGGAATCGTGGAGGTTTTGAGTCTTTCAAAAAGTAGTAGTGGGTGGCCAGTTGACAGCGAGCCATGGTGACTGATGTCAAATAGTGGTATGGAGGGGCTGAGAGGAGAAGAGTTGGCCCAGTTCTGCCACCACGACCTTGTGGATTTTCATAGTCCTGCATTCCACAGTGGGGGCTGGACTTCGTAGTCCAGAGTCAGCTAGAAAGGCAGTGAACAACTGGGTAAGAGGCCTGAGCTCCCAGGAGGGCTGGCAAGGTGGCTTTTTTGGTCCCCCTCACACACATTTGCCATTTTTCCTACTCTCTACCTCTGGAATAACTTCAAATAATAACATTGAGCATATATTCTGTGTTTGCTTTGTTCCAGCCTCCATTTTAAGTGATTTACATGTATTATCCTACCTACCCAAATAACAACGTATGAGACAACTAACATTGTCATTTTCTATTTACAAATACAAAAGTGAATATTCAGGGAGGTTTAGTAACCTGCCTAAGGTTACACTGCTAGTGGATGGTGAATCTCCAGATTGCTGGGATACGCCACCTGCCCCCAACTAAAGCAGTTTTTCTCTTGCTCTTTCGCCCTCCATACTTCCTTTTTCTGTATGTGTCTACACTATTTCTTGAGTAGGTTTTTCTCTTTTGCAAATTAACTAATAATACAATTTTGGGACATTATGGCCCACTCAGGAAGGTCAGACAGATCACTGGAATAACTGTACTTCAAGTAGAGATACCCCTCTACTAAGGCAGGGACACATAAAGTGCCAGCTCTTTCCTATGATCAGGCCAACCCACGGTATTTGTGAGAGTAAAAACCCAAGTCATCCCACAATCAACCAGAGAGTTCAATTGTAATAACTACATGAAACATGGTAGATTATAATTATGACAAGAGGCACTGTGAGAATTACCTGTTTTGCTTAAATTACCTGTTTTGCTACTTTAGAATACTAGTACTGTGGATATTATTAATATAGTTCTGGTTCCAGTGACATGGCAGAGTGAGCTAAATTAGTTAATGTATAATGTTATCCTAATACAATTACATGGGGAGCAAAGTAGAGCACAAAAATTTAAATGGTAGCAGACCTAAGAAAAATAGTCATGTTCCAGAATGAAGAGTGAACCGCAAGTCAGAGCTCTGAGCAGCTGCTATTGTGTAAGCCTTGAGGCAACCAGGCCCTCTCTGTCTTATGGTTTCATTATGTCATTTCCAAGGTCATTGTACTTATTTCCACAAGTTGATAAAGGATAAAAGAGCAAAAAGAATGGGCTGTTGGAAACTTTTATGGGCTAGGCCTAGAAATGACTTCCACCAATATTCCCTTGAACACACCTGGCAACAGCTGGGAGTGTGGCTGAGCTGTGCCCGGAGGAGGAGGGACTGTGTGTAGAAATCAGAAGTCACAGCACAGTAAGCCAAACAGCCTTCACTTCTAAATATTCTGGATAATGGGAGTTGGAGTAGAAACTTTTTACATCTCAAGTACTCACATTTTCAGAAAGAACAGACTAAGAAACTTTTAGGTAAATTAACAGTTAAAAGTCTTTCCCTGTGGTACATGTCTATACCTTATTTTCATGTCTGTAGAAGGATTCCATGTCTCCATATTTCTTTTTCATCAGTGAGAAAGCACAATATCCAATTTTACAACAAAGAAGGATGCTTTGCTCCTCCATTAATGCGATCTTATAGATCTAATAAGGTTATTTCTGGATACAGGAAATTATGTTTTCCCTTCACTACTCAAAATTAGCATGTGTTTGCTGCTTTCTGTAGAAAGCTATGAATACATATAAATCAGGAGGTTAAAATATCTGCACATGTTTTTGGAGATAAATGAGCTCAAGTGCCAAGGCCAAATCTACTGAATTATAGATATTTTCAATAAGATGAAACATCAGTTTAATTTTTATATTTCTGTGGATTTGCTTATACTCACCTCAGGTTAAGAGTTTAGTTTTGCACACTTTAAGCTTGGTTTGATTTTTCTTAGTTTGCCCTAAAGCTTATTGGCTGAAGATATTAAAACAGAAGCTTATTGGCTGAAGATGTCAAAACAGAAGCTAAGGAGCAAGAAACAAGGAGAGAGTATTTTTTAGTTTTCTTTTCCCTGTCAGGAAGCTTCTGGGAGATTCTCTTTATCCATGGCACATGGGAATCCTGAAGACAGACTGCCAGTCTCCTTGGTCCCAGGTAAGGAGGCTCACTGCCCTATAAAATCACTGTTCTCTCCTCCCCTGCCCTCCCCTCTCCTTCCCCTTTTCCTTCCTGAATTCTGAATTCTTTAAATTGAGATATAATGGGCATAGAAAATTGTATCAGTTTTAGATGTATGATATAATTTGACCCCCATTACCATACATTATAAATACTCACTCCCACCTCCTGCCTGTGGCAGCCACTGATTTGTTCTCTGGATCTATGAATTCATTTACTGGGTTGTTTTTTTAAGAGTCCACATGTAAGTGAGGTCATTTGTCTTTCTCTGACCTATTTCACTTAACAGCGTGCCCTCAAAGTCCTTCCATGATGTCATAAATGGAAGGATTTCCTTCCTTTTTATGCTTGAATAATATTCCATTGTGCATATGTATCACATTTTTCTTTCTTATCGCCATGTTTCTTCTGTTTCTTTGGCCTACTCCAGGCTCTTCCCTCTGCTCAGAACACCATCTTTGCTAATTAATTCTTATTCAACCTTAAGATATCAAGTTAAACCTTATTACACAAGTACACAACGTCAAGGAAGCTTTTCCTAAGCCACAGGCTAGATCAGTACCCTTAAAATACACTCTGTAAAACTGGACACTTCCTTATATCAACTTAGCACAGCTTTAATTAAATAATTACTTATGAATTTGGGTATTTAAAATTAGTTTTCCCTGTGAGAAGATAAGCTCTGTGACAGGAAATGTCATGATTTATTTACCATTATATTCCTAGTTGCTAGCTTAGTGCCTTGGTTAAGATAAGTATCAATAGATGGTAACAGAATAAATGGATATTATGACTATTCATTAATAGTTTGAAAAGCCTTGCCTCTCTCTTTTATGGAGCGCTATAGTTTTTCACTGAGGGCCAGAAGAATATACCTTAACAGCTAAGAAGATCCCCATTCGCTAATCTCTCTCTGTTGGGGCTTACTGGTGGCTCCCATCTACTTGTAAGTGTTCCAAACATAGCATGGTGGCATCTGCAAGGGAAAACAAGAAGATGGACAAGTACTGGCTGTGGCCAGCCACATGGAGGTAGTTTAAGAGATATGGTACATCAAGCTTCTTTATTGGACCTGTGCATGTAATCAGAGTAAAACAAAGTCTGAGAAGCCAAAAACTGTACTGGAAAGTCTTGAGCCAGACTTGGGGTGTATGCCTCCCATGATACTGTTAATAATACATCTATCTAAATCTCAAAAATGTTCTCTTTGTAATATGGGGAGTAACACTGTTGGTTGGGCTTCATGGTGTCTTGGGTCTGTGAACAAACACTGACCACTCATTTTCCTCCCCTGGCTTCCACTCAGCAACCATCTGAGGGGACTCTGAGACCCCCAAACAAGGAAACTTTTCTCATTCTTCCATGATTCCATCTATGTCCCCGCTAAAGGGCTTATGGAGGATTTTCTCAAGGCTCCAGATGCAAAGGGGTTTTCTCAGATCAGTGAGAGAGACTGGTCCATCCCCTAGAGTAAGACTAAATAAAACTGTAAAGTCAAAAGGGTTGCATTTTTCACAGAGATCCCTGAGAAGACTCAGGTCATCCAGGGTCACTGAACCATATTTACTACATGTGGTGTAGACCTGATATAGGATTCCTTACAGCAGGAGAAGAGACCAGAAAACTCCAAGAGAGGTGTCATTTCTGTGATCTGAAAACGGGAATCTGTGTTTCTGCCCTTTGTTTAAAATTCTGCCTTCTGTTTAAAATTTCATTATTTAGGTTTTTTTTTTGTTTTATTTTTTTGTTTTGTTTTTTGTTTTGTTTTTTTTGATTTGACAGAGAGAAACACAGCCAGAGAGGGAACACAAGCAGGGGGAGTGAGAGAGGGAGAAGCAGGCTTCCCGCCGAGCAGGGAGCCCGATGTGGGACTGGATCCCGGGTCTCCGGGATCATGACCTGAGCCGAAGGCAGTCGCTTAACCAACTGAGCCACCCAGGCGCCCCCATTATTTAGTTTTTAAGGACTGAGAGATGATCCTTGCTCTAACTATTTCCTGATCAACAGGTGAATAAATTGCACATCTTTTCTGCTAAACACTGAGAGGTGTTTGAAACTAACCTTATGAGGAGAGAAGGAACTAGCAGCCCCCTCATCCAGTGGGAATCTCCAGCCTGGCTTTTTGGGTAGGACTTTCACTCCACCAACCCTCAACAAGCATCATTCCACAGGCCTTTCCTCCTGAGTCCTACCTTCATTTTTGCTTTTGCCCTATGCCTCTCTGGCACTCGCTGGCTCACTTTTTTTCATATTGGTCTGCACAACTGCTTTTTACAGGTGTGTTTTTTCTAAGTATAAACATTCTCTCAAGCCATCTATGAAGAAGGGTTTTTTTCATGAACTAAGTCATAGTTCTAGAGTCATCTATTTGGTTGTGATAAGGTGGACGGGTCTCCCCTACACCTAGAATGACCTTTTCCTTGCATTTATACTTGTCTTTTGTTCACTGGGGAAACTGAAACTGCATGTGTACAATGCCCACAAGATCATGGCATATAACCTCCTGAGTGTGAGCAGATGGGCAATCTGGCACAAGCAGGAAGTATATCATCCTAACTTAATTCTCTTATGTATAATCAATTTTTTTCCATAATCAGTTTTTGCAAGTCCTTCATTATTAAACATGAATTTGATAATATAACCTGATAACTTGCCTACATAACATACATTGCTCATAAAACTAGAAAACTTACAAAATAAAAGCATAGGTTCCTTAAAGGTTAGATATTATTTCACAGAATCTATTCTTTTCCATTTTAAGTTTTTATTTAAATTCCAGTTAAAAAATAATGTGAGGCACCTGGGTGGCTCAGTTGACTGAGTGTCTGACTCTGGTCATGATTTCAGGGTCCTGGGACTGAGCCCTGAATCAGAACTGTCTTCTTCTGCTTGAAGATCTTCCCAAGAACAGATTTATTCCTTTCAGGTTTATTATTTTTTTTTAGTAATCTCTACACCCAATGTGAGGCTCTACCTCATGACCTTGAGATCAAGAATCACATGCTCTTCTGACTAAGCCAGCCCAGCACCTGTTCACAGAATCTCTTCAATTTCTCTCTACTATGGGCCTCCAGAATGAATCTACTGCAGTATTCTCACAGAATGCTGGCTGCTTCCCATTATCTATGTTCTGCTTCTTGTTCATAGGAAACCAGTTTTAGCTGGGTATGTAACTACCTAGCTAAAGTCACATTTCTCAGCCTTTCTTGCAGCCAATTTTGGCTATGTCATTAAGTTTCAATCGAGGAGATGTAAATATAACAGTTAAATGGAATTTTGAAAAGAAATCCTTTAAAAGAAAATCTCTCCATTTGCAGCTGGTCCATAGATATAAGTAGAAGACCTTTTGGGGCTTTCAAGGATAAGGACCACAGTCTAGGGATGATGATACAGAGACCTAGAAGGTTTCTGGGTTCCTAAAATCCTGTGGAGCCATCTCATCAGTTGTGGACTGCCTCCCTTTGTATTCATTTTGTGTGAGCGAGAAGTAAGACACATCCATCTAGATTAAATCACTGCCACTCTGAATTTTCCCACTATATGCTGTTGATCCTAATCCTAACTCACAGAACAACCTACCTTCCACTTAATACCAGTGATCAAGTATCCACGGCTTATACAGTAAGTGTTTTAAATCTCGGGCTTTACAGATAAAATGGCAGAAGTGAGTGAAATGACTCCAATTTTAAGAGCTAAAATTCAGGGGAAAAAATAGAGTTGAGAACCATCAACCTTATTTCCTTTCTTGCCCTTTATGTCAAGTCTAGGATTATAAAGGTCATTATCCAAGAAAAATATCCACTGCTACATGGAGCCTGTAGATCCACATCCCTCATTTCCATCCTTGTGCCCTCCCACTTCTCTTCTTAATACACACAAAATCAAACTGTTTGCTACTTAGGCAAGCACTTCAACAAACAAAGTCTGGTTCCTCAGCACAAAATGAAGAAATGAATTCGGGTTTGTGTCCCTAACTACTGGGTTCTAAGAAAGAGAATCTGTTCAAATAAGAAATCAATTCAGGAAACAAAATGCCAAAAGTGATGCTTATTTTAATCATGACACCAGAGTCCTTCATTGTTTTCCAACCAGACACAACAAATCTTAAACTCTGGTCTTAGAGGTGGTTGTTTGAATCATGGATACTAAAATCACCAGGATATCAGAAAGGAAAAGGCGGAGAACGGAGGTTGTGTCATGTTTTCAGAAAGCAGTGAGTATAGAAAAACGCACGTGTTCTAGAAGTGTACTCTGCTACTTTAACATTTCCAGCTCAGTTCTCCTTTTCTATTATACAGAGGTGAGAAGAGAAAAATTCCATAAATCAGTAGATCTATTTAAACTAAAAAGTATAAAGAGAAGTTATTCTGTAATGAATGTCTGATCCCCCCTTGGTAATTCAGACAGGTATTAAAATATGTTAATTCTCCTGTGTCCATTTGTCCCTTAATGGTGTTTCTCTCATTGTTAGCATATGATGATGCCATATGATTGGCAAAGATTATCTTGTTAGGGTCAAAAATCCATAATGAACTAAACAAGTATAGAAGGAGGTTGGAATATCCTTTTTCTAGAATGAACTATATCTGTGATTATGGTAGCTGCTAGTTTCATGATTATTCACTTCTAATCCAATTTCCAATAATTCTGAAAAAACTGGCAGAACACAAGTCACCTTCATATCCCAGGCTACCTAAATGACCACTATAAAAGTGTACCCAGTGAACTCTCCTTCTCATTATGGAGAAAAGTGGGGGCAAAGATCACTCCCAATTAGAACAAAAACCAAGATGTAGCCAACTACTAATCATGTGGGATGACTTAACTATGGTTAAGGAGTAACAGGACTTCTCTGCTCAAGCCTTGGTCTTCTCAATCTAGTCAATCTTAACAACCATCCTTATTCATCCATTTCCCACTCATGACCCCTAATCAGATACCTATTCTTAACCTTGACCTGGGAACACAAGTAATTCCATACCAATATAATGCAGCAACAGCAACAATTACCCTAATAGCACTCAGTAGACATTCTTTCAAGCTATGTGTGTGTATCAGCTCATTTGTCCTTTACAACAACTCTCTGAGATACTACTATAATTCTGCTTTAGAGATATATTAACTGAGGTAAGATTAAATAGCCTGCTCAAGGTCACCCAGCTACTAATGACACATCACAGCTACTAAGTGATATACCACAGGTAGTCTGACTTTAGACCCCATGATCCTAAAAAATGCACACACTGTTTCTCAAGTAAAGAAAATATAATAAGGAAAGCATGTTGGAGAACATTCAATTTCATACTGCATGGAGACTGTCTCTTCTCAACCTGCAGAGACGTCTGTATCTCATTAGCAAGTGCCCTGAGCTGATGATTTCAAAAGGAGTACTAACAACCTCTTTGGCCATATATTCCACCCAGCAACAAAGAAAGCAAATCTAAGGCATGCATTTAGAAGTATCTTTCTCAGTCCATCCTTCAATGCAAGTTCAGCCTTTTGAAGAAATATTAGTATTTATTATTTTCTGGAAATGCTCCCATCTTCTCCAAATATCACTATATGGACATGCCAAATGTGTTCCCTATATACTGTACACTAAAATTCAAGGAAATATTCTATCATCTTTCCCAAAGGAAAAGAAAAAAAAGCCTTTGCCTCTGATGCTTTCAACCCCCTATTCTTTCTCATTTTGATATATTGATACATTATTAAAATCTGACTTGTTCTCTAGGTAAGCTAGATTAACACATTTGGCTCATTTGTTTTTATAAAATAATAATTAGGTAAACCTGATAAATTACCAGCAAAATGAATTAGAACCTGAAAACCAGCCTGACCTGAGTGTCATGCATTCAACATAGTCTTTGAAAACCTTAAGTATGAAGAAGAAAACTACTTTATAAATGTTCCATCTTATTCTCTCCCTTGCTTCATAGATTGTTAGACTCAAGAAACTTCTATGACATAGAATCTCTGTTAATCTTTTCATTTCCAAATGGGGATAGTGAAGCCCAGGAAGTATGACTGAATTGTCTAAGGTCACAATGTTACTGGCAAAGCCAGAACTCAACTTACGTTTCCTAGCTTCCTTTGGATGATCTTGCCATTTCAATACACTGTCTGGGTGGTTTAGAGACACAGAGAAGGCCTCTTGAAATTTGCAAGGGGTGTTTAGGGTGAGATGGAAGATAGGAAAATACCATATGCCCCAGTCAGGGATCTCAAGCCAACTTTCAGGAGCTAAGACAGGTGTTTTCTATCACTCTTTCAAAGCAGCTGTAGGTTCTACCTTTTTCTAGATTACTGATAAAGGGGGGAAATACAGAGTAGGTTGTTATGCATCATTGCTCTACCATTGAGTAAAGAGGTCACCTTTTCTCTGTGAGTCTCGATTATTTTACTTTTTGGTTTACAGCCTTTGCTCTAGCTCAACTGTAGTTCTGAAAGCACCCTAGCTTCTGGCCTTTAGAATTTCTCCAAGTCCCTGGGCCCATACTCCTTATCCTTGTATATTGCAACCCTTAGGCTCCACCTCCATCCCTTGCTGTGGAAGTCCTTTTCTCCCAAATTGTTTGCAATTTTTATAGCTACTCTACTTCTCAACATCATTCCTTCTAATCCAATAGTTAGCTCTCTGGTCAAGCCCTAAGAAGACCCATTATTATTATTAGTTTTTATGATTTTATTTATTTATTTGAGAGAATGAGAGCGAGCATGTGCCATGGAAGAGTAAGAGCAGAGGGAGAGGGACAAACAGACTCTACGCCGAGTGCAGAACTGGGTGCATGGCTTGATCCACAAACCCAAGATCACCACCTACTGAAATCAAGAGTTAGACGCTCCACCAACTGAGCATCTCAAGTCCCTTTCTTTGTAGTCCCTGACATCTTCCTACTGATCTCTCTTGACCCTTACTGGCTTCAGGCTATAAATCAAACCTTAGCCTATGTAACAACAACAAAAAAATTAAAATCTACCCATTTCCCTAGAAGTCTGGCTCAAATTACTGATACCCTCTTTAACCTCCATTTATTTATTTATTTATTTATTTATTTATTTATTTATTTATTTATTCATTCATTCATTCATTCATTTATTCATTTATTTGGTATAGTAGAAGAAACACTGGATTTGGATTAAAAATAAATGGATCAGTGGCCCTACACAGTTCAGTCAGTTAAGTATCCAACTCTTGATTTTGGCTCAGGTCATGATCTCAGTGTCATGGGATCAAGCCCCATCTCGGGCTCCTTCCCTCTCTAAAAAAATAAAAAATAATAATAATAAATAATGGTGTTATGGTTCTAATGCAGTAATCTAGCAGCCTGAACTCTAGAGGAAAAACATTTATTTACTTCTGTTGAGACTCAATAGTCTCTTCTATGAAATGTGAATGAGTGATAACAATAACAGTCCTAGCTACTTCAGTGAATAACTATGATGTCAAGTGAAATGACAGATTTCTTTGGTTCATCAAAAATTCAACAACTACTGGCACCTATCCATGATGTGGTTGTGGCTGAGTGTAACCAAACATGACTAGATAGAGCCACTGCCACCTCAGATTTGAAAACAGTTTGCAAGGTGGAAAGCATCATACCACTACTATTCTATAAAAATTCTACCTCCTGGAATTTTCTTGCCCCATCAATCTTATTGATTATCATCCCAGGTACCCAGGAAGGCTTGACTTGAACACTCACTGTATGTCATAGAGCTCCAGGACACATTTGGCCAGAGGAATGAAGAGGTAGGCACACCAAAGAAGAGAACTTACAAGGAGGGTGCCAAGCCTAAATCTACTCAGAGAAGTCCAACCACTTTCTCAAAAGTGCTTGTAAATGGTAATGGGTGGGGTGGGTTGAGGTGGAGAAGGAAGGCACCATCTGGCTTCTTATCTTAACCAGCTTAATCTTGGCTTCACATGCTGTTCTTTGGATTCCACCTTGCTTCATGTTTCAGCTAGCACAGATTTGGGATGGAGGGAATTGGTGTCAGTCATCCTAACTACCTCAATCTGTTTTCCAGATATTGCCTTTTTCTTTCATTGGTTTATCTTAGAATGCTTCAGAGAGTCCTTCTCCTTCTCTCAATTCCTGATGTTCCCAGAAAGATTTTTATTTAGAAGTATGAGCATAAGAGCAAGATTTTCTATGTATCACATTTCACACCAGCAAATAAGAGAGACAAACAGCTTAGCAGCTGTCTATCTATAACTTGCATTCTTCTAGATTTTCTAATCAATGCCCATTTATTTGCTGCTGACACAGTCTCTATAAATTTAGATACTGTAGGTTGACAATTACTCCCAAAATATAATATTAATAGGTTTTCTCTAATTTTCTTGACCTCCATTTACAGTGAAGCAATCTGTGTCAGCAATTCTGGGGACTCATGGCAATGATTCAGACTTTGAGAAACATCTCTGCATGAAACTAGTTATATGTAAAGTCCAGAACATATTCAATCGACTGAGTAGACGTTCCTCATTCTTCCAACTTTCTCTAGTGCCAGAAGATCCTGAAATAAACATTGAACTTGCAGCTGATTTTGAAGAAGAGGCATCACTGCAATTCAGGGTGTTGCCATGAGGAAATCTATATCATTCCTTCTTTTAAATAAATCCAATAATTACATAATCATTCATATCATACAAGGTCATTATTGGAACCCATATAGATAGTGTGACAACTGTTGATGAAAAAGGTTTTAAAAAGGAAGGTGTGAGAAGGTAAAAGATGTATCAAAAATATCTCCTGTTATGGACTGGGTGTGAAGAATCTGGTAGAATGAAAGGTCAATAGGGACTTTTCCATGCTTCTGGAAAACCAGGAGCTTTATGTGTCTCAGAACAAAAGGGTCCTTGCACACCTAAACAGTGACTTCATACTGTCTGCCACATTCTGACAGATTGTGCCATTTATGCTAAGAGATAAAACCATGTTGTTGTTGACAGGTTGTCAGGAAATTTAAGGATGCATAGTGAGGGACCACCAGGCACAAGATGGACTCTAGGACAAAATCTGAACTATGCTTTCCAAAATGTTGCTGGCCTTTAGCCACCACATACCTCAAGTGAGGAGCTTTAAGGAAAAAGAAGTGTATAGCCAGTCATATGCTGTATCCATCCCTCATGCAACCTCTAGGGGGCGGGATCAATATGTGGTGATGTCACGTGGATGGGATAAGGTAGCAACATCCATGCTCTGACATGTTTTTGTGGCAGAAAAGACTAAAGAATTCGGATTCTTCATATTCAAAGTCAGTACGATATTTCAGAGAAAGGCAATGAACTCCCACATTGTTTACTGACCTTACTTAAGCATTTCATACCAGTGTGTCTGGCAGCTTTGGGAGCTATTGTGTAAGTGGGGTTACCCAGAAGTGATTGCCAACATTCTGAGAATATTTCACGATCAAGGATTTGGCATACTCAGTGTGAATGGCATTGCCCCTAACCTCTTCTTTTTTATAAACCAGATTTCAGCTCTGCAACAGACCTTGGATAATTATCTCTTTTGTAAATGTAACCCTGCTTGGCAACTCAAGCAATGCACGTCAATTCGAGGACCCAATTCCAGCCCTCCAATCAGCTCTCCCTTTCCCACAGGCTGCCATCTCCCAGTGATACCTTTGAGAAGAGTAAATCTGGGCTGATGACAGAACATTCTTTGCACACAAAGGAAAAGCTGCACAATCAACTACCTGTATGAGCTCAGGAAAGCATCACAGGTTGAGAATTAAGGCTGAGGAGTGAGTATCAAGTAGCAAACCCTTCTGGGAAAACCCCAGACCTAGCCAAGATCACTTGGCAAGAGCACATGGCAGAGAGCCTAAGGCCTGGGCTGCCTGAGCTGCTGACTGATATTTAATTCTTTAAATAGATGAAGAACTCAAATTCAATCAGCAGACATGTCTCCAGACAGACAGAGGGAGCAAGTTACGGGTCTAGGAGGGCAGGGTGGTTCAAGGCAGGTTTTAGGCAGAATACCTAACAGGATTACTGGTCATCTCTGTGAAAGGTGTTTGGGCCCCAGAGTAGAACACAGGACAGGCTTTGGAATCTTGGCTTTGTTAATAACTTGCTAGGTACCTTTGGGCAAGTTCTTAACCTCTGAACCACCCAGGGATAACAATAGGAACACTGCCATGAGGCTATAACAAGGACTAAATGAAGACTGTCTGTTAAATCGAGAGAGAGACTCACACACAGGAAAGGCTCAAGAAAGGGATGCTAGGATAATCAGAGGCTTAAATTAATAAACTTTAAAAATGTCTCTTTAGAGTAGGATAAATAAATTCAGGGCCTAGAGACAGATAATTGATTATGCAGTGCAATGGAGACAGGCTTTTAAATAAATGGTACTGGGACAACTGCATATCCAAATGAGGAAAAAAAAGAGTTGAATCTGCACCTAATCCCACACACACAAATTTGTTCAGAGTTAATTATTAACCTAAATGTAAAAAGCAAAATTTTAAAACTTTCAACAGAATCTAAGATGATACCTTCCTGAATGCAGGAGAGGGAGTGTGGTCATGATATGAAAAAACCTGGAGAAACTTCTGGGTGGTGGCAGGTTCAAGGCCTAGACCCCAGAGATAGCAGTGTGGTTGTACACTCTATACTTCCCCTTCAGCTGGACATAACCACTTTCTGTGCTCTTTTCAACATATGTTCACTCTTTCCTTGCACAGTCTCTACCCTCTCCACATTTCAAATGTGCGTTTGCAGTAAGCACATCCATGGTCAGCCCAGTGAGAGGACAAACACTATTTTAAATGGTAAAAAGAAATCTAATATAATAAATATTTAAATAAAGCAAGATACAAATATTTTATCTACATGGTAGCTGTGACAGGAAAATCATAAAAACACAGTGACAATGTGTGACATGGTTCACAGCTGGACATTAGTCAGGCACACAAGATCTTAGTATTTTCTATCTCGAGCTTTTTTTTTTTTTTTTTAAATTCCATCAACTAACCATGCCCACATTCTTCCTAAACTGTCTATCATGCTATAGTCCTCAGGACTTCCTGCTCACACTATTTGCCATAAATCACTACTCCTTTCCTGCTTCAAGGCTTTATAGCCACTTTTGATTAGTGGATAAATTCCTAACTACCCTTTGCTTTCTGATAAAGTCCTTCAGAGTGCTTTCTCCTGTTTCTTCAAATTTGACTGTTGTAGGGCACCAACCCAGAGTACTGATCTAGGGACTATGTCCTCACCTTGTGGCCTTACCTTATCTTCACAGGTCTATCTATTTAAAAACTGCAGATCACGGAGCACCTGGGTGGTGCAGTCCCTTAAGTATCCAACTCTTAGTTTCCGCTCCCATCATGATCTCAGGGTTGTGATTGCAGGGTCGTGAGATCACGTCCGTATCAGGTCCCACTTTGAGCATGGAATCTGCTAGTTTCTTTTGTCTTCTCCCCCTGTCCCTTCCTGCCTTTCTCTCTAATAAATAAATCTTAAAAAAATAATAATAACTACAGATCTAAAATCCCTATTTACCTAATTGCCATAGTACCTTTTAGGTCTACATTCAGGAAGATTACAATAGAATTCACAGAAAAATTGGCAAAAAAACAGTTCTTTATACTACCAAATTCAAACACAAAGCATATGCTTAATAAATACTTAAAATAAAAATTTAGGAAGTTCAGTATTAGATTAAGCATTTAAAGCCAGTTAATGTTCAAACAGTGAGAATCAACATCAATTAGAACCTAGGAGCACTAAATTGGTCTGCCTAATAAATTCACTGGTAATTAGTGTTTAGTATGAATGCTCTTATTTTTAAATGGCTTATTTTTAATGGAAACATTTAAATAATTGGATAGTCTACTGTCTTTGTTACTCCTCCCCTGCCTAAGAAAATCCTACTCAGCTACTCAGTCCCACTATGCCCACTCTGACCACTGTCTAGTTTTTAGGAAAAATACGTAGAAGGAAATCATTCACTTTTCAGTGCATAGAAGGAAGTTAAGAGACAGCAAGTGAACATCTAGGCTCTCAGGATTCTCTTTCCACATAAGGTCCAAAGCACACCTTTTCCAGCCAGCCTTCTCACACTGGTGTCTTTCTTCTGTAATTCTGCCCCTTACCTCAGTGACCTGATCTTGACTATGTAGAGTCAACATGTCAATCTCCTCTAGTCCTGTCCCCTTTTTCAGAGGATATGGGTATTGAATTCATCCCTAAGGGACGAACAATCTCTCTCCCCAAGGGGTCCTACTTCCTCTACCTGGCGCCCAAATTCAGACTAGAGAGACAAGGTAAGAGACAAAACAGCTGTGTTACTCAGGAGTGCAGACAATGCAAGATGCCTGGCAGGAGGAATGAGGTCAGGGAGAAGTTAGAAATCAGTTACTGTGGCAGTCAGGACTGTCATATTCGTAGTTCTGGCAACATGATGGTTCTTGCCAATTTTCCAAATCCCTACAGGCCAGCTGTGATATGATCTTTCAGAAAAAAACAAAACAAAACAAAAAAAACCTATCAGATAAAATAGTACTCTGGAGGGGAGAGGAGAGAACAGGGTCATTCATTTATTCACTTATTATTCACTTATTCATTCAGCATTTACACTGTGCCAAATTAGACAGAAAATCTAAAAGAAACATAAATTGAAGTCTAAGAGACAGAATACTAGAACTACTGTAGGCATTCAGGAGAGGAAGGCATAGTGCCTTGTGAGCTGGTACCTAAAGTAGAACTTAAAGCTAAAGATTATGAGAAGGTAGGGAGGAAAAGGCATTTCAGACAGAGTAAAAAGCTGGCACAAACAAGGGTGCAGGGATGCGACTTGGATATCTGAGAACAGTAAAGGGACCAGGAGAGTTGGTGACTGTAGGAGGAAGCCATAGGAAATAAAGTGGGGTTTGCAAGCGTCTACGCACATACAGATGCATGGAGTTCTTGGCAGGTTTGATGTGACAATACAAGGCAGTAAGATTCAAGAAGGGCAGCAGAAAGAATAGCAAGAATGCTTGCAAAGATGAAAGAAGGTACAGAGGGAGCCACCTCAAGAGAACTGTTATCAGCCACAGCCTAGACCAAGACAAGTGGGAAAGAAGAAATAAAGTCTAACTGGATAGCCCGAAGCAGGGGTGGTGGAACAGGAGGAGCAAGCCCTGTCTTGTGAGGCAATGCCACAGTGAAGGACTCTACAGAGATGAAGGATTCTGATCATGCTCAGTGCTGGGGGTGGTGGGGAGGGGGACAGCTTTCTCTACCACTGGACCACAGCTGGCTCTGCAGGGTCATTGCTTTCCTCAAATCGCAGTTCTGCGGTAACTGCCTTACTCTAAGGAAAATCATATGTACTAACATTAAAGAAAGTCCTTGCTTTAAATATACATTTTCTTTTGATAACTTCATGATACCATTTTGAAGCAAATGATACTATGAAGCTATTAAGAACAAAAATTTTAAAATAGTATTTATTTTATCTTTATCTTGTATTAAGGGGGGTATGTATCACATGGAGCACTGGGGGTGGTACATAAACAATGAATTTTGGAACACTGAAAAAAGAATAAAACAAAACATTCTTGTAGAACACTTTACATTTTTCATAATGTATGTAAAAGAAATTTATCTCATCCTTACCATTTTTGCTCAGTATATATGTAATGTACCTTTTTTCTCAGGCTGCATTTCTTTATCACTAGTTTTAAGTAATTTGATTATCATTTGCCATGGCATCATTTTCTTTGTGCTTCTTGTACTTGAGATTTATTGGGATTCTCAGATCTGTGAGCTATAGTATTCATCAAATTTAGAAACTCTCAGACATTCTTACTTCAGATATTTTTTTCTGTCTCTTTCCTCATTTCTTCCTTCAGAGATTCCAATTATACTTATCTTCGGCTACTTTAAGCTGTCCCTCAGTGCACTGATATTCTGCTTTTATTTTTTTAAAGATTTTATATATTTATTTGTCAGAGAGAGCGCGCACAAGCAGAGGGAGCAGCAAGCAGAGCAGGCAGAGGGAGAAGCACACTCCCTGCTGAGCAAGCAGCCCCATTCGGGGACTCAATCCCAGGATACCAGGATCATGACCTGAGTGGAAGGCAGCCACCCAACCAACTGAGCCACCCAGGCATCCCCCCCTTATTTTTAAAAGTCCTTTTATCAATGTTTCATTTACATAGTTTATATTGCCATGTGTTTAAGTTCATTAGTCTTTCTTGTGCAATGATAAATGTAATCAGTCCCATCTGAGATTAGTTTTCATCTTTAGAATTTTTATGTTTAATCTACCATGTCTCTCCTAGCATGTTCAGTCCTTTCTCTAGCCTGTTGAACATACAGGATACTGTTAATGTCTTTGACTACCAATTCTCTCATCTATATCATTTCTGAGTTAGTTTCAATGAACTTATTTTTTCCCCTCATTATTGGATATATTTTCCTGCCTCTAAACATGCCTGGTAACCTTGGATTGGATGTCAGATACTGCTAATTTTACCTTAGAAGGAAAATATTTGTGTGGATACAAAAATCTTTATTTTTAAGTCTTTGGACACTAATGTGGGCAGTGGCATCACTTGATAGCACACTGACCACCAATAAAGGTTAATATCTATCCTCTGCCTTCTCAAGGCTGAGTTCCATTTGGTATCACCAAAATCTGGAGATTCTAATAGGATGATTTCTTATATAGAGAGAAGATGAAGACAAAGACATAGAGTAAGAAAACCCTAATGAGAAGGTTGTCAAGAAGCATGGTCTATTTCTCATTTATAGATACTTGTTGGATTTGCAAACTCCAAGTTATGATGCAGATTTATACATTATTATTACTATTACCATTAACAAGTGTCATCCTCTACAGGACATATGTCAGGACATGAGGGTTATCCTGAATGACCAAATGAAGAGCCCTGGGCCTCGGCTAGGCTTATATGGGCATGCCATGGGAGAGTATCCTTTTAGAATGTCAGTTACCTCCCAGGGAAGCACAGAGAGTCTATTCTAACTTTGGGAAATCTTCTATGGACTTTTTGTGACGACAAAATTTTGTGCTATGACTAAACAAGGTCGGCCTTTAACTTACTAAGCAACAATTGGATGTACTTCAATGTCTGCGGTGGTAGCTTAGAAATGTGAAAGAAAAATAGATGATCCTGGTGAAACGCAATTAGAGAAACTGATTCCACTGCAGCTTAGCCACAATGCTGATTTTAAGAGGATCAAATAAAGCTGTGCAGCTATGGGCTTCTCTAGGGAGTTTATTTTGTCCAGATCCTCACTAGGTCATGTCTGGCGATGAAGGACAAATGATGCATCATAAGGGTTTCCAATTCTACAGTGTCACCATTTATACAGAAAAAGAGATAAAGCTATGCCAATGGACTTGTTTTTCTCTTTAGAATTGCCAATCTAATCTTCCTAAAACATCTTCTGGATCAGGTCACTCTTCATTCAAGACTTTACAGTGGCTCTTCTGCTTACCAAATGAAGGCTAACTTATTCTTCCTCATTTTCAAAGTCTAGAACAAGAGGTCTCTGCCCTATCTCTCCCTTACTTATTTTTTTACTATTCCCCAAGAGAAGGAACACAGCAATTTTATTAAACCTACTATGTGCAAAGCACTATCTGACATTTACATACATGCTTTTATTTTATTACCTTCATTTTAAATTTTAATGAAGGCCAAGAGAGCATGAATAACTTACCCAAAGTCACAGAGCCAGCAAGAAAAAGCCAGGATGATAGAAGCTAAGTTTGCTTGACTCCAAAGTTCAGGCTCCTTTAATTGTATCTCATAGTCTATGCACCATGGCTTTTTTTCTTTTAATATATAAATAATAAATGAATACAGTTCATTATTAAACATTCAAGGAATACATTATTATGTAGAGAAACATGTGGAAGTCCCCACTCATCCACATCTAACTCTCAAATGTCTCCAACACAAACTCTGCCAGCAACTTAGTGTGCATCTTACTGTTTTGTTTTACATTTGTAAATATATATTACAAGTACACATGGGATTTTTTTACATAAATGAAAAAGTTCTCAAACTCACTTCTTTTACCTAATATCTTTTCATAGTGCTACTTCCCTGAAGCAAATATAAATCTATCCCAATATTTATAATAGCTATATGTATTTCATAATTTGGATGTTTAGCCTTTATGTAGGTGCTGAGGGACATTGAAGATTTCCAAGTAAGCATCTTCATAAGCTTGTATAAATCTTTTAGGTTAATCAGAGGTAAAATGCTGGCTAAAGGTACACATATTTTTTGCTATTGCCAGCAGCGTACACCAGCACTAGTTTATCCACAGTCCAGTTTCATCTCACTGGTTATAAGTGAAGTGCATTATCTTCTTGAATTTATCCATAATTTGCATTTTTGTTCTGTGAATTGCTTGTGGATAAGTCTGGCTCATTAGAATGGGGGGTAGTTCCCTGTTATTTTCTTTTTGATTTGTAAATCCTCCCTTTGGTACGTGGAGTCCAAATATTTTCTCTTGTTGCCAATCTCTTAACGTTATTTATGATGTCCTTTGCCAAGTGAATTTAAATTTGTGATTGTAAATTTTCAATAAGTTTAATGTAAACTCAAGGTTTAAATTTGTATGTGGTCAAGTTTATTAATCTTTTTTCTCTGTAGTATCTGTGTTTTGTGTCTTGCTTAGAAAAAAAATATCATCCCCCTCTCTTCTTAACCACTACCTTTGGCCAGGATAATGATATACAAGAATGTTCATTCCCCCACCAATACTGTATTTTCATTATGTTTTTATCTGATATTTCAGAACACCAAATTATTTTTTCCAAACAGTGAGAGTTAGAGGTCCTGAGCCTCTATTTCTAGGAACAGTAGACCATATAATTTAGACCAATCTTTCTACTGAGAATAACTAAAAAGCTACAGGAAAAAGTAAAAAAAAAAAGGCTTGAAAATACTAAATAACTAACTAGTACATGGAAAAGAATATAGCTTCCAAGTAACAGAGGAAGAGAAATGTAGTGATGAAACAATATGAATTATTATTCATTTTACATATTCTTGGAATTGATTTATTAATGTATTATTTAACAGTTTTGCATCTTTGTTCAAAAGTGAGATTTGCTTTCAACTTCCATTTTCAATGCAAGTTTTTTTCTGGTTTGGATGAAGTAAAAATCATGCTAGTCTTAGTCCAATTTAGGAAGCCTTCCTTTTTTTCTATCTTTGTAATAGTTTTATAAAACAGAAACTATCAGTTTTAAAAACTGTGACAGCTAGAATCTATGGAATATCAGAAATTTATTGACTTTTATAGTATAGCTATTTGGATATCTTCTCCATTTTTCCTACCACTTTTTCTTTTTTTTTTTTTTTTAACACTTTAGCCAATTTGGATACTGCTTTCCTATAAAATTTTCATTTCATATGGATTGTTTAATATAGCATGCTCTTGTGACTTGAAATTTTTCCATGACTGTAACTGTCTTCTTTCTCATATCTGCTTCATCATGCTAGGATCCAATGTGTCAATGGAACATCTGAGGCCATGTAGACGCTCATTTCATTGAACTATCTCTAGCTTTAACTCTAAGAACATTTTAAAGATTTTCTACTGTTGGGTGTTTTACATTTCACCAAAATGTATAGAAGCAAAAGATTTTTTTCCAACTCATTCTTCTCAGCAGTCAACCTATTCAGCGTGGAATACAAAGATCCTTTCTACCCTCTTAGGTTATCTCTGGCTCCCATCATCACTTCATCCTTCACATAATCTCTGCTGGGATGGATATGGAACTTTTAAGCTACCCTTCATACTATTTTAATATTCTCTCATACGTCCCCAAATCTTTGCTATTTTAAAACAATTTCTGGGAGAATCTTTACTCCTCTGTGCATTCATCTCTTGTTTCTATAATCATATTTTTTAAAAAGTTCTAATCTTCTTTCTGGTAACAGACACTATGTAAACTAGTGGGCATAACTATGTTCCAACAAAATTTTACAAACAAAATAGGTCTCCAGCCTATGAGTTTGCCAGGCTCTGACTTAAACCATTACTTCAAAGATGACGGTGATGGAGTTTCTGTTATCTAGTACTGATTGTGATAGGTGCTGAGCAGTAGTGGCAAGTAATTTTAGCTATGGAAGCCGCAGCCTGACTGGGCATTGTTTTGGGTATAACAATTTGACTCTACTCTTCATTCCCCGTTCTGGAAGGTACTTAATCCTCCCTAATAAATTTCTTTTCTGCTTGAACAGAGTGAATTATGTTATTTGAAACTTAAAGGATAATTTATATACCCTTTTCTTTACATTATAGTAGCTCCTCTAAATCTCTCTTCAATAAAAGTACATGTTTTCTTGCATTAGTGTAAATTGATTCTTTGTAATTGCTTTCTGTCATTTTTGTGATGTACTCATTCTATCATCATGCTTCACTATTGTTCAGACAGTTTGGAAGGAATTTTAAATGGTGAATGTTCATTATTTTCAGCTATTGCCTGAAGATCCTGCAACTTTGACTCTTATAAAATGTATTTCTCAGCCTCCTCCGTATGTGTAATGCTAACTCATTCCTATGTGTAGGACAATCTAGGTGCTATTCCCTCACCCTGATAGTGCCACCTGTAAATAAAACTGAGTTTAAGCATCACCACCTCCACAAGGCCAACTCAGACTTTCCCAGCCTTTATCAATACATCTGTGCTCTAGAGGGAATGATGGCAGCAAAGTAAGGGGACCCTAGTCTTGCCTTCTACTATGAACACAACTAAAACTATTATATCATCTTAAACACCCCAGAAATTGATCTGAAGACTGGAAGAACAAACTCCAGAACTAAAGGTAGAAAAGAGGCCATAGCAAAAAAGGTAGGAAGCATTGTTATGTGGTTTGGGAGAGAAAAGAATCATGGCTCCTGTGGTGGGGAGGGAGATGCAATGACAGTGAAAGACAAAAGGCAGACACAGAGGAATTCACGAGAAAAACAAATCCCCAGAGCAAATGGCTTAGAAAGCAGGAGGGACTGAATTTCATGAGTTCTTGCAACCAACAGGGCTTGGCTTAGATAGAGCCCAGAGGGCACTGGGGCTGCTGTTGTGGAGAAGGTAGGGCAAATAGCACACAGACATACAGCATAGAAGCAGCATTCTGAAAAGCAGCTGGGGCACACAGTGGGGGAGGTTATTTGCTCATCTTGGAGCATGTCCCAGAGAGGCAGCATTCATGGAGAGCCCCCTCTGGGAACAGAAGAACTTGTCAGTGCCATTTCCCTCACCTGCCCCTTAACATAAGCATAGGGACACCTGTGGGAACCAGTACAGTGCTGTACACTGTCTAACTTGTTTACACCATCCCCACTCCCCAGGCTTTGGTAGAAGCACCTCTCCCAGTCATGCGTCCCTCCATTCCAGTATGGCAACCCCCCTCCTCTATAAGACTAACCTGAAACCATGTTCACACTCCATCTCCCAATGCAGGAGTTTTGTTTTGTTTTTCTTCTTTAATTCAAGATGCAGTTTATTTGTTTGTTTTTAAGTTAGCTCTATGTCCAAAGTGGGGCTTGAATTCATGATTGCAAGATCATGAGTCACATGTTCCACCAACTCAGCCAGCCAGACCCCTCTCTGATGCAGGAATTTTGAAGAGCTCTGTTTCTTTTTTTTTTTTTTTTTTTTTTTTTTTTTTTTTTTTTTTTTTTTTTT